>JAECUM010015390.1:0-34093 GCA_016617855.1 Megalonaias nervosa
TACCATCCTCCTCTGCATCTTGCTAGTATAAGACCCATCAGATGCCTTATTTACATATTTCTTGGCGCTAGACAAGAACTATGCTGTGGTCAATCTGGCCTTACTTGTGTACTTCATGGATAAAGGCATTCTGCACACCACTTTGAAACTCATTTGCAGTATTAGAACCACATCTGTGTTGTTTGATTTGGTGTCCCAGGCAATTTTCAGGCTTGCAGATAAGTCCAGCAATGAGCCAACCTGGAAGTCAACAGTAGTATAACAAAAATGATAGAACTGTGGCCCACCATGTGATGGTCATTGCTTTGATGACTTCCACTATCCTTACCTTATGCAATGGGATGCATGATTATGCTCTCCCTGAAGCAACACCATACCCTGACCTTGTGAACCTCTCCCTTCTATTCACCTTTGCTGTTTGATGACAAGATAGGGGACATACAGCCCAAACACTGTCCCTCTGCCTTCCTGCATAGCCACCATTACCTTATAAATCATCTCCCAATCATCTTCAAAGATGAAGAGATAAGGTATCATTCACTTCCCAACCCCAAACTAGCCTCAATCCTAACCTTATACGTAGAGACAGTCTGCTAATTTGTCATCAAGGCCTTTCATTTTTGGAGAGACTGCCTTAAGAGCAAGATCATGCTCATGTTTCAGAACTCAGTAGTAGTGATGTACCTCCAGAACAGGGCAGTACCAAATCACCCCAACTCTGTATTCCTGTCTGGGAATTCTGCCATTGGTGCACAAAATGCAACATCAAGATCCAAATCAGACATATTCCCAGTAGATTCAAATGTCTTGGATGCTTCTCTGTGAAGGAAGGGCCAGATTCTCCATACAAAATTGTCCCTGTATCCTCCATGGGTCTTTTATCAGATTTACTTGCTCTGGGGGAATCAGATGATTGATCATTTTGAGACTAGATGGAATAACAAACTTCCCACCTTTGTCACACCAGTACCAGATCCTGAGGCTTGGATCATCAGTGCCCTTTCTATTACTTGGGAGAGTCTGTGGGCCTTTGTCTACCCACCCTCCAATGGTCTTAGTACTAAACAGTATACAGAAATTGAGGCATCAGAAGTGCAAAATGATTCTGGTTGCCCCTTTCCACTGGGACAAGTCCAAGATCAACTGTCTACTTGAAGTAGCAATAGATCTACCTAAGAAGATTCCAGCAAGGCTGAATTTTCTCAAACAGCCTGAGACTCAAGTGTCCCATCCATGCCAGGACTGTCATCTCTTTCATGACTGACTCTTATCAGGAGAGCCTTGCAGAATAAACTGTTTAACCCTTCAATCATGGAAAGAATTACATTAAGAAGAAGGCCCTCCATTCTAAAGGATCATGAGGGAAAGTGTCACATAGTTAGGACTGATGCAAAGTCACTAATACTGTCCGTTTTATTGCCTCCTTCCAGCATGTAGCTGACTGTTTTCTCATTCTGTTTAAGGAGAAAAAGTTGGCTCCAATTACTGTTAAAGGCTACTGCTCTCTGATATCAAACACAATGGCAGAATGTAGTTTGGTAATAACAAAGACCTCTCAGACTTGTTGGCAAACTTTGACTTGCTTAAGCCTAAATCACTTACACTGTTTCCGAAGTCTTTCCTGGGTTCTGACTTGGCTGAATTCAAACAAATTTGAACCCTAAGCCAGAACCTTGTTGAAGCTTTTTTCACACAAAACCTGCTTCATAATAGCATTAGCTATTAGCTTTTAGAATTACACATGGCATATACTGACATCTTGCCAGATATGAGTCACCTCATGAAAATTGCTCTTATGAGATCAGAGTCTTGTCTTTGTAATGTCGCTTGCCTTTGTAATATCACTATCAGAGACATCGTCGAGGATGTCAGCTGGCATGCACAATTAACATTATCAAGTTTTTATTTATGAGACTTAGGTCCACAGTGATACACTCTGGACCCGGTATCCCCAGTCTCAGTTGTACATGCTGCTACCAGACCCAACTGACATCAGCACAACCTCTGGTAGGGCGCCCCATACAGCTTTTGCTAGATTTGCCTGGAAATTTTATTTAGTAAGAATTTGTTTCTAGTTCAGATGTAAACCATGTTACCTCCAGTTGTGCTGTGCATAAGTTAGGAGACTGGGTTATGCTTCATACGGGGAATCCAGCATTCTTCCCTCAAGGTTATTCGAGGTATATGTGGGAACATACCCTCCTCTAATTATCAATTCTCCTAACATTTATGTGATCAGGGAAGGTATTTAAAGGAGAAAGCAAATTTTTCAGCATATTTCATTTCTCAGCTTAAAACTAGCACCACCTGTTGGTGGCAAGGGAAGGTAAAAGGCAAGAATTATTGCCTTTTTCTTTATAATATAGACAGAAAGGACACATTTTGTCTCTTGGGAAGACTGGATTTAAAAGGTAGTGGGGCTCATATTTCTAACATGTATTCTATAAGAAACATAATTTACTGAAAAATTTGCTATTTTTTAACCAAACCATGAAATTTAATATCAATAAACTTAAAATGATCCAAAGTGTCTAATCATTTATCGTTTGGTTTGTCAGTACATGTAGCTATCTTTTTCTCTACTTACTACTCACTGATTGAACTGCTATTTTCATTTCTACCACCAGCCCTGCAATCCAGTCTTTTTGCATGTTCATATACTTGCACATACTAACTGTGCTTTCCAGTGACATTTTGATATGCTATTTCAGAATCTACAGGATGGGTCCAGTATTGTCGGACAGCTAGGACATGGGGATACTGCTGCGTACAAAACTCCTAAGAAAGTAGAGGCACTTGAAGGTATAGGCATTATAAGGGTAGAGTGTGGAGAGGACTTTACCATCTGTCTTACAGGTAACAAGAGTTCATACATGAAGAATTTTGCTATCATTTTTTTAAGCTTAGGATCTAGACTGTGGCAAATTGATTTCATTTATTTTCATGGGTATTGTGGCTTTGTTTGATTTTAGTTATTTTCATGGGTATCAGTTATCGTAGTTTTGCAAAAATTACAAATAGACATACCATATATACTCACTTATAAGTCTGATCCAGCTGCAATACATGCTGCATAGACCTTGATCTGTTTGTGCATTATGCTGTGTCAGGTCAGGGTCTATGTTGTTTGCAGTTGGACCCAACTCATAAGTGAGTATATATGATACTTTAGTTTGTGGACTGGGGAAGGAGTCCTATTATTTATTGAGATGGACCATCGTTGGGCCTTTAAAGTCCTGGTCCACAACAAATTGTTAATTTACAGTATATGCCATATATCTACTCAACCTTTGCACTCCTAATCTAAAGTTTTGAAATCTGGTCACTTTGCCACTAATAGAGTCAGATATCCATTCTGATAAATTAGTCCCCAAACCTGTATTGATATTGATGGATAGTTTGGGGGTCTGATCTCACCTATTCATAAAGCTGAGCAATTATCGCAGACAGATCTGTGCACATATTGATCAGTATTAGGCACATACAAAAGTAGGCCCACATTCTGTTATCACATTAATGACATCCTCATGCAGATCTTCAGTTATGGTCAGTTAATGAGGACTTTTGGTGGTCTGTACAACATATATTTGGATGAAATCCAATGTTTGGACAATTTGTAAGTACAGCTCTGCCTCCCATCACCATTTTGAATCATTGATTTACATCTGATTCAGTGGATAATTGCCTGTTCCATAAATATTAAGGAATAAGTTGCATGCATCTGCACATTTACAGTGATTATAGTCATCTGACTTGATTTATTTAGTGGCTGTCGTCTGATAAATATCTCATCATGTGATTATTATCATGTGTCAAATTACAAAATGGTCCAATTAACTTTACATTGTAACCCTGATTGCTCAGAACTCCATCAATAGATCAGACCATTTTGTAATTTCATGCATTGTTGAACCACGATAATCATCACATGATGAGATATTCATCATGTGACAATTACATGATAAATCTCCAGATGTTTGAAGTTGTATCTGCACTCTGCTGCTTTGTTTTGGTTGCCTGAATTACTTGTAAAGCCACTTACAACACTGGAGCAAGTGCTGATCCCATTTTACTCATGAAAAATAAACCGAAACAAGCCTTTATTTACTGAATGTGATTAAAATTGATTTCAAAATAAGTCAATTAAACCTTGATATAGTGCTTGTTTTATAACTGAAAAGGGCAGTTATTGCCTGGATACTTGAATCAAAATCATGAAATATGCAACTTTTAATAGGAAATGATATATTTTGTTAAAATTTTCATTTTAAACTCAGTACACAGTATATAACCATATATGATGAAATATTCATCAGTTACAATGTTAGTAATGCCTTTTGATGATAACACTTTGAAAACTAAAAATTTAAATCAGAATTATTTAAAAATAAAAAATGCCAATGAAATAATTCTTGCCAGGTGAAATTCATGTTTCAGTTTAACTTTTAATTGTTAAATGTAATCATCGTGTAATATTCCCTCTTGTATTCAGACATGAAAGGGTCCAAACTACCAATACATTGATGCCAACAAATATTTTCTTGAGAAACTAATTATATTTTTGACTGTGTTTCGATCCCTGACTTGTGGAAGTGTTTTTTGTATTGTTACAAAGTAGGCTTGCATTCTATTATCACATTAATGACATCTTTTGTTTTGGTTTCAAATCAATTAATGAGGGTAGAATAAAAAATTAAAAGGCATGAAGGTCCAACCTGCACGAGAGCTTACTATCAAAGTCATGCGTAGAGTCATCCCATTTCAAATTGAGCAGTCTTAGACTGTTTTGAATATTATTATGTAGGTAACATAATTAAAATATCTAACTAATCAGTAGTTTATACTACTCATTTGCAAAGTTGATAAGTTAACAAGGAAACCCAGCAAAGGGAATATTTAGTGCATGAAAAACTTAGTTTCACAGAAAGGGTTCATTATGGTTAAGCGAGTTCTAAAGTTTGTAGGAAACTTAAAATTTCCCAAATTTGCACTCAGAGGTATTTTCAGCATGAGCCAATATTTCATTATTGCAATGAAATCACAGCATCAGTATTTTTATAAAATAATAAAAATCAAGTTTACATGTTTTTTCAAAGAAATATCTGACATTTTTGACAAAAAGAATTTCATTTTATTTTGAATGAACAATAAAACTAGAATGTATCCACAATCACATGCAAAAAACAGTGGTTTAACACACAGTGTTTCAGACCACTCTGGTGGTCTAGCGATTAGAGCATCTGCCTTGGATGCAGGAGGTCGTGGGTTCGATCCCCAACCAAGTCATACCAAAGACTTATAAAAAAATGGTACTAACAGCTGCCTCGCTTGGCGCTCAGCATTAAGAGGTTAGTGTTAGGACTGGTCGGCCTGGTGTCAGGATAATGTGACAGGGTGGGACATCATGCTACATGTCTGCGGCATGATGCTCCAATGCTAGACATCGCTATAAACTGCCACACTGCAGATATCGTAGCGATATGACTGAAATATTGTTAAAGCTACATTAAAAATCCAAATCACACACACATCACACAGTGTTTTCACTGGTATATGTGTGATGTGTGTTGAAAACACATAAAGTGATGTGTTTAACAATCTTTTAGATATTAGTTGAAAATAAAGGTAATTTATATAGAAAAGTGAACAGCTTCATTACAAAAAGCTATTTATTAACAGTTATTCCAAATGAAATTATAAAATGAGTTTTCATCCTCTTACTCTACCACCCCCCCTTCTCACAATTGATATCCATCCTTTCTTAAATTTTCAGTAGTCTCTTTGTAACTCACACCCTTTCTAATCTTGTTGTCTATGTTTTAAGACCCTGCTGTGTGCAAGTTGATGAGATAGAGTGGTGTAATTGGCTACTCAGTATTGATGGAACAGCCCAATGTAGAACAATAATTCAAATTTCCAACAGGATTTAGGATTGTTATTCCACATGGATTCACAAGTTGTCAAACATTGGGTTTGATCTGGAAATATACTGTACAGAACACCAACAGGCCCTTTAATTGACTGTAACTCAAGAGCAACAATTGTCTAAAATTGTCTGTATGTCTACTGATGTGTTGCGAATAGTTCTGTCTGCACTAATTGCTCACTTTTTAAATAGGTAAGATCACACCCCCTAATGATCCAAAATATCAGTACAGGTTTAGGGCCTGGTTTATTGGACTAATGAACATTCAGAAATATAATGATCTTATAATTTGTATGAGCTTTTAAAATAAATGATTTTATTTAATTCTAGTTATACATTTGATTTTGGAGTTTTATTATTGAGAAAAAATCTTGTGCTTTGAATGTCATTTTCTTGCTTCCTTTGTCAACATCTACAATATTTCAGTAATATCTCAAATTCTGATTATCCACAACCATTTTTCAGTTTTCTGATAATTTTTTTATTGAAATCTGTTGTATGATGTTGGCTTAATTTGGTCTTAAAGTTATATTTTAAAAAAAAACAAAAAATGACTGATTGTTGAAAGAACTTCTTTGTATTCATGGATGACCACTCACCACTGTAAATGCATGCATTGTGTATTATGAAATTTTGACCATTGAAATCAGAAAAATTGCTTTAACCACAATCCTGCCATATTAACTGTTAATGTGTTCATTGCTTTTCCACAGATGAGGGTCAACTCTATGCATTTGGATCAGATTACTATGGATGCATGGGTTGTGATAATCAGGAGGGGGATGAGGTGTTGACACCTATTCTCATCAATTTCTTCAGCGACAAGTTTGTCCAGGAAATGGCCTGTGGGGACAATCATGTAGTTGCACTCACCAAAGATGGAGAGGTCTACACATGGGGATGTGGGGAGTTTGGTAATGTAAAATATTCTTTAAATCTGTTAGGATTAATTGAACTAGGAAAACTAATTGTGTCATCATTTGATTCAGTCATTTTCAATGACTTTAAAAGTTTGTAGATTAAGAATTGACATGAGAATAAACTGGTTATGGTCAGATGTGTAAGGACATTGTTTTCATTTACTTTCTAAAACCTACAGTAACCGTTATACCATTAACTGGCTATGGTAAAATATGAAGCTGTGTAAGGACTGACTATGAATGGCACATAATTAATAAGTCTTCTCAAAATTAAATAACTGTTCTATGTTGACTTGAGGCACAGTGATAATGCTTATGTTATTTTAAAATTTTCTGAGCTTCTAAATAGAAATTAGATGAGAAATACACCACACACATGTGCTGAAATTGTCATTTGAGCATTAGAATTATATATACTTGTGATTTGAACACATTTAAACGTTGGAAATGGGTGTAATTGTGATTTAGACGTCTAAATAATTGAGCTTTAAATACATTTTTTTCCAGGTTTTTTTCCAGTTCCAAATCAAGTTGTGATAGTCACATGGATTTTGTATTGTCAGCTTTCAGTTTCATATTCTTTGTAATGTCAGTTTTCAGTTTCATCTTCTTTGAAGTTTCTGCAGTTCTTGTGCTAGCTGCATTTTTAGCTCTCATTTAGTGCCATCACTGACACCATCCTGTAATGACTCTAAAACTCATGATTCTGATACAGAAAACATCTTTTGAGGAGATGGTGAATATGTCTAATTCTGTTTGGTTTCATTGAGAATGTATAAACGACCCTTCAATTTACTTATTGTTGTGATATTTTCATTTGTGAAAGAAAACCTTTAAACCTTGACTTACTTCTCATAGTTGCAACTTATAAAAAAAATTTTTTTCACAGGGAGACTTGGTCAGGGGTCAGAGGATGATTTTGCATTGCCCCAAAAGGTGAGTTGAAGAGGTTTTTAGTACCACTTTTACCCTCAATCAGCATGATTTACTATTCTATAGATTTGATCCCCTACTTGAACAAAGAGTGGGGTAGATTTAGGTAATGGGACTGGTTTATTGAAGATAAAAACACTGAAAGTCAGCAAGAGAATTTGTTATTAGTAATAATAATGCAAAGTCACTATTTTGTATGGGATATCAATTTTCATGAAATTGTGGTTGCTAAAAACCACTAATTTAATGATCCAATGAACATTGATCCTTCTACAGAAACATAACTCCTTGCTCAGCCAACAGTTTAAATTATGATATAAAAGTGATGCATTGCAAACCATGAAAATTGATATCAATGAAAAGAAATTAATTTACATTATGCACTTTTTCTTCACTTGTTACATTTTATTCCCTTTGTTTTAACATATATCTTTTTTATTACACATCCCATGGCTTTTGCTTCTGCTGTAATTAATGTGATTTATAACTTGTTAATTTTTTATTATATGTTTCAGGTTAACACCCCTAAGAAGCACATAATCAAGCATGTCTTTGCAGGGTCCGATGGAACATTTCTTACTACAACAACAGGGCGACTTCTTGCTTGTGGAAGCAATGAAAATAATAAACTTGGCTTTAATTCAGAGACCTCAGGTCTCAAAGAAAGAAAACCACAGGTCAGTGGTCTTTGTTTTTACTTTAACATAAGTAAAGTGAAATAACAACATAAGAATATCCATATTCCTGTGCAGGGTAGACCATAAATAGTGTTAACTGGAAAATAAACCACTTTTTATCAATACAGTGGTTCAGATTAAACTGTGTTATTATATTAAATTTTTATGAAAAAGAGAATGAAGAAGTTTTTATAACCATTTAATTTTCCTAAGTATACAATTTGATTCAAAGTGTCTGATTCACTAATTTCTCTTACTCTCTTCATTATTGCTTATGGAAGAAAATATCACAAATATATCTAAGGGTTCTGTCTGGTAAAGAAAGATGCAAAACCTTTTCTTTCATTAATTATTCTTTCCCATTTTTTTATGATAAACTTCTGCATTCATTTGTTCATTAGTTAGAAACATATTAATGGTGGGAAAGTAACTCTAGTAAACAAAATGTAATAAATGGTACAGTTTAGTTTATTTCCCCTTGGCCAGAAAAACAAAGAGATGCCATTCCTTGAGGTTGTCAGTAAGCTATAATTCTATCAAAGATCTTGCTAGGTTCAGATTCATAGCAAACAAAATAACTTCTAAGAAAAGAGCAAATATAACTATTTAAACCCTACAATTAAAATAATGAACTTTTCATGGGGCATGTTTGATTGATGAATTAACATAATCTGTTTTTCAGGTGTATGATATTCCCTGTAAATACACATTCAGTCTAGTACGGCCCCTCATGAGGTATCACATTGTTTCTGTAGCACCTGGAAAAACCCATACTGCAGTCATTGATTGTAAGTAAAATTTTGGGTCTTTTATAATTTATTTTCTTTAATTTTCAAATACAAATACTTTTTTGCTGACAGTGATTGTTAAACTGAATATTGAAATTTTTGGGCAGTTTCTAGACATAGTGGTCACATTCGTGTCAGTGAGCACATCTTGCCATATGTTCATATGTCTGAACAGGATCTGTATGTCTGTATATCCACACTCTATATTTACCTCAGGGCAGTTCTAGTAAAACATACGTAGGACCAAGGGAAGGCACTCTTAGTGTGGATTAGTCACCATTAGATATAATTTAGAATTTGGTATCATTTTTCATTTTTTCATGTGAACTCTTTGAGTAATCAGAGTATCTTGGCATATTTATACAAAATTGTCATTCCTGGGTATCATGTATATTTAAATTGGACATACCTTGGTGTTAAAGTTTTTTCTTTCCATTTCATTTCATCTTATTCCACCTGTTTGCATTTGGAATCTAGCTTTAGTATGAACTTATCTTTATCAGGCTAAATAAATGCTGTTACGTATATGTAAGTAAATTGCTTGTGTATTAGTTTTAAAATTCTTTTTTATTTTATTTTTGTTTCATTACATTTTATTGTAATGATTATTTTCACGGGATTTGAAATTCTTTTTCAGTAATGTTGTTTATTTAAGACGTAAAATGTCTTACATGAGCAATATTTTTAGTTCATCTTGGTCCGTGGTAGAGTAAGCACTATGTGAAAATGATTTGCTATTGCCAAGGTCATTTTGTCTAGTCTGAATAAACAATGTTTTATTTTTAAATTTATTTCAGAGTGAGAGTAGATAGGGGTTCTTGCTATGTGATGAATTGCATTTTTCTTAATGTGTTGTTCAAATGTTAAGAGACCATGTAATCTGTCTCGCGAGAACAGGATGATAATTCGGGTGGATATAATACCCTTCCTGAGCGCTCATCAGTCAGTTGTATTTTGGAAACCTTGAAGGCTGGATAGGTTTTTATTGTTGAAACCAGATTGTTTTTGAAGTTCATTTGGTTTTGGAATTTAATAATTTATTCTCTAGAAAACCAAACGAGTGTACTATTTTATAAATTCTGGGAGAAACAAATTCAGTGGAAATGGATTATTTGGAAACATAAACTGTGATTTGATTGAGGAATTGTTGTTACTTATACAAGGACCACATCTGACGTCATCGCCTTCCATATTGGAACGTCGTTGAGATTCGAACTTGGATTCTAATAGAACTATTTAGTGATAGGACTTGTATTTTTCATTCTTAGGATTAAATTTTGGATTATATTCACAAACCGTAAGTCCTATTTTCCAATTTTACATCGTTTTCTAGGGAAATAAATTATTTTGTTAAAATATACAAAGCTTGTTGACTTCACTCATTTCTCTTGTTATTATTGTACGAGCCTACACGTAACAGGAGAAAATTGGGGGCTCATCTGGGATATATGAATTTTGGTTAAATATTTCAGAAAATTGTTTTTTGAAATTTAAATTCCTCTAGTTTCTAAATCCCAAGTACTATTTTACATTTTGTTTGAAATCTTTAGTGAAAACAACAGGCTTTCATTCACAGTGTCATCAAAAGTGGAAACTTTTCTTTCTAGTCCAGATCAGGAGCAGTTGGATAGTCTGAAAAAAGATGAGTTGCTTGAACTTGCCAGAAAGTATGATCTTTCTGAAGCAAAATCTTCCTTAACAAAACAAGAAATTAAAAAAATTTTGATGCAATATTTGGTAGAGAAGAATGTTTTTGATAAAAGCATTTTGGCTTCAGTCAGTAAGTCGGTATCAGACTCTGACATAAAAGTAATGGAATTAAAAATGAAATACAAAATGGAATTGGAGTTAAGGAAGCTCAAGCTTCAGAAAGAGGAAAGAGAGAAAGATAAAGAAATGCTTTTGAAAAAGAGGAGAAAGAGAAACAATTGCAGTTGCAATTTGAAAAAGAGGAGAGAGAGAGAGACAGGAGAGGGGAAAGGTAAACAAATGAAATTATAATTTGAGAAAGAGGAGAGAGAGAGACAGGAGAGGGAGAAAGATAAACAATTACAATTTGAAGAGAGAGAGACAGACAGATGCAAATCCAAAAAGAGAAGGGTGAAAAGGAATTTCAAATTAGAATGAAAGAATTTGAGCTGGCAAGTGAAAAGCACATTTCCACCTCACATATAAATTCAAGTTTTGACATTACAAAAAATATTAGGTTAGTTCCCCCTTTTAGCGAAAAGGAAGTAGACAAATATTTTATTTATTTTGAAAAAGTTGCTGAAAATTTGAAATGGCCAAGGGAGCATTGGACTCAGTTATTGCAGTGTGTACTTGTCATAACTCCCCTCCCAGCTTTGTTGGGGTGGGTGTCATGGGTTTGGTTATTGTTATCTAGAGGTGATTGCCTATGGTGTAATTTGCCTGGAGTGAGTAAGTATCAATAGAAATTGTGAAATTTACAGGTGGAATAGATAAAGATCTGAGCAGGTATATAGAACAAAAAGACACGAGCCCCCGTACATGTACATACCATAAAATTTAATAAAAAATTCATAGACAATAAAATTTATAAACAATTGTAATAATACATTACATTAGCAAGATACACTTCCTTGATTCAAATTTTCTAACGAGTTTCAAAATACAAATATGTTTTTACAATAGCCGATCTGTTAAGCGATAGAAGTTAAATCATCATCAGACCGAGTGAAATCGAACACTGCTTTGTACAGATTCATAACCTGATAGCTTTTGCATCAGTCCACTCTCTCCGACTGTTCCTTTGGCTTCCTGTGCCTGTAAGTCTGGGTCCTTTCACTTTCCCCTTTTTCTGAATTCTCAGGTGTATTGCTCTCTTTAGCCTTCCAACTTGTGTGGTCACTTTGGCTTGCAAGTTCGTGATACTTCACGTAGAACCCGGTGGCTTGCAAATCCATGATACGTCACGTAGACCCTGGTGTGACCAATCTCACCTTGTAAAAGTAAACAAATGACACCCTAAGTGTTCTGCTGTATACTCCTCCTGAAAAGAGTTTACTAATCTTTTCTTGTTACTGTCAGATAAATTCTATCCTAATTCAAACAGATCCTATAGCCATCTGGTCTTACCTAAACAATGCGGACTGTACAAACCTAGCTCCCTATGGTTAATGTACTCCCAATGGCTATTTCAGTTACTGGCGGACATTACACAAATGACTGAATGAAATTCCTTACACTACGGTATTTATAACAACAATCAAGTAGTTATCGTACATGAACTCATATCGGAGAATTCACATGGGTTCTCGCATCTCAACTAAAATAAGGCATGAAATTCTAGATACCTAATTTCCTATATAAAATAAGGCATGAAATTCTAGATACGTAATTTCATAGAATAATCGAGACAATACCTTCAAACGAGCCGTCAATGTATATATAAAGAAACATATCATTGTCCGGACTCAGATAAACGAACTCAACACGGTTATACCATATCAAGAAAATTGATCTACAAATTTAAACAAATAAATCCATGCAAATACAAGCAAATAAATCAAACAAATCATCATAGTAGTATCAATGAATTACATAAAAATTGATGCAAATACCTTGTGCATTCAGGCTTTTGTGTCTGTCGATTTTTCCAGACAATCGCTTCCCTTGGATGATTTTATGAGTGAATTTACTTCTTAAATCACTCGGAGTCCCCTTACATTTGTTTCTCTTGCAGAAAAAAGCGTAGACTGATTTCAAATTTGTTATTAGCACATTTAAACTGAGAGTTTTCATGTGAAACCACGCCCCCTTCACAGCATGACCAATCTGGATGAAATATATTTCCCGCCTGAACTAGGCTCAAAACAATGCAGTTCGTCTGACAAACATTGATTACCCAACTGATTCCTGGTAACTTTCAGAAATGACAGTTTTCCATACCGATCAGAAGTTGACACCTATCCTGTTCAGTTTAAACAAATGTAGCCTTAATAAAAAATCGCTAAACTCATGACAGAGACTGTACCAATCCATGCATTACGGCGATTTAAACTCGTGCCAGCCCCATATATCTAATTAATCGTTCGCCTATCCAACTTAATGCATTCTTCATAGATCAACATAAATTTGCACCCTTACAGTACTTTTCGGCAAAGCCCGAAATATCTATGCATCCATGTCAGTACAACAGAGTTCTGACTATGATTTGGTTAAGGAGTGCATCTAAAGGGGTTATGCATTAGTCCCTGAGGCTTATCAGCAAAAATTAAGAAACTATAAAAAAGAAGTGGGACAGACTTATGTTGAATTTGCTAGAGAAAAGGAACAGATGTTTGAGAGATGGTGCTTAGCCCAGAAAGTTGAACATGATTATGAAAATATCAAACAACTTGTGTTACTTGAAGAGTTTAAGAACTGTGTCCCTAGTGACATTAAGAATCATCTTGAAGAGCACAAGATTGAAACTTTGGAAAATGCTGCTCTTGCTGCTGATAAGTACTCCTTAACTCATAATGTTCCTGTTGTAAGCAAATCATTTACTCAGCAGTCTACTGGTAGAAAGGTATTCCAGCCCAATACAACTCCTCCTAAAAATCAATCTGGTACAACTTTAAAAATCAAGCTTCTGATAAACTTGATTCAAAATCCTTGTCTATTCCTACGTGTACCTATTGCAAGAAAAAGGACACGTCATTTCTGATTGCTTTAAATTAAAATATAGGCATCAGAATCAAGATAGACCTATCCCAAATGCTCTTATTTCTAAGAGGTCAAGGTCATTTGTTGGGTCTAATAAACCCCAGTCTGATTTTATTATGGAGAATTATGAACCATTCATGTCAAAGGGTTCTATATCACTTTTGGGTGATTTGGCCAATCCTATCCCTATTAAAATTTTAAGGGATACAGGAGCTTCTCAGTCTTTTATTATCAGGTACTTTGCCTTTTTCTGAGAAGTCCTGTTCTAATGAGAGTGTTCTCATTCAGGGAGTAGAGTGCAGCTTTGTTAATGTTCCTCTCCATTCTGCAAATTTGTCATCAGACTTAGTTTCAGAACCTGTGACAGTCGGAATAGTGTCTACTTTACCCATTGAAGGCATTCATTTGTTGCAAGGCAAGGACCTAGCTGGAGACAAGGTTGTGGTTAATCCACTTGTAACTGACAAGCCTTCTTTGGATCAGAAAGTTGATCGTATTGAAAAAGAATACCCTGAGTTATACCTAGCTTGTGCAGTTACCACAGCTATGGCAAAGAAAGCTCTTGAGAATGATTTTGATAAGAAAAATATTCCTTTAGCTGACACATGTATTAGTCAGGCTTTTGATGAGATCACTTTCACTTCTAATTTGGATCAATCAAAAGGTATTGATCATAGTGATCCTCTTTTAAATACTCATTCTCTTTTATCTAATCAGGGTGATAAACGACACTTGAACAGGAAAAAGATCCTGAGATCTCCTGTTTGTTTCAGAGGGCCATTAGTGAAACTGAAGCCACTGAAGTACCTGTCTGTTATTTCATTAAAAATGCAATTCTTATGAGAAAATGGAGACCTCCCGAGGTACCTGCTAATGATGAGTGGTCAGTGAACTATCAGATTATAGTTCCAAAATCTTACAGACAGGAAATACTTAGTTTGGCCCATGAAACTCCTCTGGCTGGTCATTTGGGGATAAATAAAACTTATCACAAGATCTAGACTCACTTTTACTGGCCAAAAATCAAAAGTGATGTTTGTAAATTTTGTAGATCTTGTCATACTTGTCAAATGGTAGGAAAACCCAATCAGAAGATACCTAAGGCTCATCTGCAACCTATTCCTGTATTTGACGAACCATTTAACAGAATTATGGTAGATTGTGTTGGTCACTTACCTAAGGCCAAGTCAGGCAACCAATATTTGTTGACCATTATGTGTGCATCAGCAAGATTCCCAGAGGCAATTTCTTTGAGGAATATTAAAACCAAAACTAGAGTAAAAGCTTTGATAAAGCTTTTTACTCAATTTGGCCTTCCCAAATCTGTCCAATCGGATCAAGGGTCAAATTTCATGTCTGGAATTTTCCAACAAGCTATGCACGAATTAGACATTCATCAATTTATATCTTCTGCCTATCACCCTGAGAGCCAAGGGGCCTTAGAAAGATTTCATCAGACTTTGAAGAATATGATTCGATCATATTGCTTTGATATGAGCAAAGATTGGGATGAAGGCATTCATTTACTTTTGTTTGCTGTTAGGGAGTCCGTTCAAGAATCTTTAGGATTCAGTCCCTTTGAACTAGTTTTCGGACATGCTGTGCGTGGACCTTTGAAGTTTTTGAAAGAGAAACTTCTTTCAAATGAAGATACTGAGCTCAATCTTCTTTATTATGTTTCTGATTTTAAGTACAAATTGTCAAAGGCATGTGAGGTTGCAAGAGCAAATCTGCGCTCTACTCAGTCCAGAATGAAATCAAGATATGATAAAAACTCAAGGGATAGGAGTTTTCAGCCTGGTGATAGAGTTCTAGCTCTCTTGCCCATTCCATAAAATCCCCTTCAGGCCAATTAGTATGGTCCATACACGATTGAAAAGAAAGTAAATTATTTAAATTACATCATAAATACTCCTGGTAGGCGAAAACAAAAACAACTTTGCCTCATTAACATGTTAAAGGAGTATATTGAAAGAGATAGCGAAGTAAATCATACAATTAATTTAGTTGTACCTGTCCCACCAACTCAAGATTTAAGTGAAGAAATTAAATTGGACACCGTTGATCTTGAGCATAAAGTCTTCGGAAATCGGAAATTATGAAAGATCTAGACCAGAAACTTTTACATTTGCAACAACAAGAAAGAAATGAACTTAAACAGTTATTATTCGAATATGAGCATTTGTTTCCGGATATTCCTCCGAGGACAAACAAAATTTTTAATGACGTTGAAATTGTAGATTCAAAACCTGTGAAACAACACCCATACAGAATGAACCCTCTCAAACAGGAATACTTGAAAAAGGAAATTCAGTATTTGCTGGAGAATGATTTCATAGAGCCCAGTAAAAGTGATTGGAGTTCACCATGTATACTTGTTCCGAAACCAGATAAAACTTTCCGTATGTGCACTGATTATAGGTAGGTGAACAGTGTGACAAAAACAGATTTATTTCCATTACCAAGAATCAATGATTGTATTGATAAAATTGGAAATGCCAAGTACGTCACCAAATTTGACCTTCTGAAAGGATTTTGGCAAATTCCACTTACAGAAAGAGCGAAAGAAATTTCGGCATTTGTGACTCCAGATGGACTCTATCAATATAAAGTAATGCCGTTCGGGATGAAGGGTTCCCCAAGTACATTTCAACGCTTGATGAATATGATTGCCTCTGGTCTAGAAAATTGTGATGCTTACATCGATGATGTCAACATCTACAATGACACCTGGAAAGGACATCTAGCCATGATTCGGAAATTCTTTGAAAGACTCACTGATGCTAATTTGACAATCAATTTACCTAAAAGTGAGTTCTGCCATGCTTGTGTAACTTTTCTAGGAGATACTGTGGGACATGGTCAAGTTAAACCTATAGATGCTAAGGTCAAGGCTATCTCTGATTTTCCTGTGCCTGTCAATAAAATGCAACTGATGCGATTTTTGGGTATGGCCGGATACTACTGAAAGTTTTGTTCCAATTTTTCTAATATTGCTGAACCTCTGACAAACTTGTTACGTAAGAAAAACAAGTTTCTTTGGACCGAAAAATGTCAGGAAGCTTTTGATGGATTAAAAGCCATACTCAAAGAGTGCACCAGTTCTAACAGCTCCAAATTTCAATCAGTCTTTTAAATTGTCTGTGGATGCTAGTGATGTTGGGGTTGAAGCAGTATTGAGTCAAGAAGACAGAAATGGTGTTAATCACCCAGTGTGCTATTTCTCTAAGAAATTAAATAAGCACCAAAGAAATTACTCAACAATCGAGAAGTAATGTTTGGCTTTAATATTGGCATTACAGCATTTTGAAGTTTACATTAGCTCAGCTCCTCCTCCGGTTGTTGTGTATAGTGATCACAACCCTCTTATTTTCATCAACAAGATGAAAAATAAAAATCAAAGATTATTAAGGTGGAGTTTGGTTTTGCAAGAGTATAATCTCAACATCAGGCACATCAAAGTAAAAGACAATTTGATTGCAGATGCACTTTCCCATGTATAGAAATATTATTTCATATACACTTTATATAATTCATAAGAATTTTCTTATGTAATATTGTTTACCTCATGTATAATTTACATATGGTAAAAAGAAAGCTTTACTATATAAATCTTTCTTTTTCTTTATGGGGGGAAGTTTTACGTATATGTAATTAAATTGCTTGTGTGTTAGTTTTAAAATTCATTTTTATTTTATTTTTGTTTCATTACATTTTATTGTAATGATTATTTTCATGGGATTCGAAATTCTTTTTCAGTAATGTTGTTTATTTAAGATGTAAAACGTGTTACATGAGCAATATTTTTAGTTCACCTTGGTCCGCGGTAGTGTAAGCGCTATGTGAAAATGATTGGCTATTTCCAAGGTCATTTCATCTAGTCTGAATAAACAATGTTTTATTTTTAAATCTATTTCAGAGTGAGTGTAGGTAGGGGTTCTTGCTACATGATGAATTGCATTTTTCTTATTACGTTGTTCAAATGTTAAGAGACCACGTAATTTATCTCACGAGAACGGGATGATAATTTGAGTGGATATAATACCCTTCCAGAGCGCTCATCAGTCAGTTGTATTTTGGAAACCTTGAAGGCTGGATAGGTTTTTATTGTTGAAACCAGATTGTTTTTGAAGTTCATTTGGTTTTGGAATTTAATAATTTATTCTCTAGAAAACCAAACGAGTGTACTATTTTATAAATTCTGGGAGAAATAAATTCAGTGGAAATTTATTCTGGAATTATTTGGAAACATGAACTGTGATTCAATTGAGGAATTGTTGCTACTTGTACAAGGACCACATCTGACGTCATCGTCTTCCATATTGGAACGTCGTCGAGATTCGAACTTGGATTCTAATAGAACTATTTAGTGATAGGACTTGTATTTTTCATTCTTAAGATTAAATTTTGGATTATATTCACAAACCGTAAGTCCTATTTTCCAATTTTACATCGTTTTCTAGGGAAATAAATTATTTTGTTAAAATATACAAAGCTTGTTGACTTCACTCTTTTCTCTTGTTATTATTGTATGAGCCTACACGTAACAATGCCCTCATTATGAATGCTTGGGTGGTGGGATCAAAATTCAGACCATGGTCAGTGTCTTGTTTATGTAATATGGTATCTTCCCAGTGCTCCTTAATGACCAATTCATATTTGGTTTGATGGGAGTAAATTAGTCAGTCAGCAAAGGTAGTGCTGAATTCAAGTGTTCATGCACTAAACATGTGGAGATACTGATTTTGAATTAAGCTATAGATACAACTCAGTGCAATATGAGCTTATATGACAACTTTAGTTAAATACAACTTGGCGCAATATGAGTTTGTATGACAACTTTAGTTAGATACAACTTGGCGCAATATGAGTTTATATGACAACTTTAGTTAGATACAACTTGGTGCAGCATGAATTTATATGACAACTTTAGTTAGATACAACTCGGTGCAATATGAGTTTATATGACAACTCTAGTTAGATACAACTTGGCACAATATGAGTTTATATGACAACTTTAGTTGGATACAACTCGGCACAATATGAGCTTTTATGACCACTTCAGTCTAATTATATCTCTCCCTCAATAAGTTGTGCACAATGAAGTAAAAGAGATTATAGACCACACTTTAAGCAAGGATGCAAGTTACTGAAGGACCTTGGAAAACAAGGAGTGATGATATCCATGCTGGACATCAAGAAAATTGCAAAGGGAGCTGGCAGCTGGTCTGTTTCATGGCCAAATACTTGTTTTATAATCATGTTGGGAATAATCGTCAACAAAGTGCTTTTATGAACGAAGTTGTTTTTCTGTATACATTTATTTTCAAGATACCAAACCTCTGAAAGATCATTAACATTATTCCAACCAGTTTCAACAGGATTCATGTGTACATATATTATGTAACTGCTTTTTGTTGTTATTGATTTGTCTGGTTTCCTGCTTCATGTGCATCTATGTTGCACTCTGCTATAGCAAACAAAAGCTGGGAACCAGACTAGTCATTGATTCAATTCACAACCAAACAAGATTCCTTGTTTAAAAAACTAGGGACATTTATTTCATGAAACAACCCTTAAATGTTGAAACTCATTTTTTTATTGTTCTGTTAGTAAAATATTTATGCCATGCCATTGCAAGTAATAGTGAAACATCTTCTCATCCTTGAGGCATCTTTTCATCCTTGAGGAAATCTGAGTGCCAATTCAGGAATATATGTTAACTACAAACTTTAAAACTCGTTTCTCCAGAATGAACCACATCTGTGAAATAAAGCTTTTTATTTAACCAAGTATTCATTTTGCTTGGTTGCCTTGCTATTTTGATTACTGGTACATTTATGAATGAGGACATAATGTGATAAAAAAAAGTTGGTCAACTTTTAATTCATTGCAGTAATTCAGCAAATATTTCAGCAAGTCAGATATCAAAACATGGTCAGCAATTAATTAGGTTCTCACAGAAATGCTTGTAGACATAGCTGTTACAGTAGATTGACATATTTCACTTATGAATAGAAGAGGGCACATTGCAGTTATGATGGTTACAAAAATTTCACTTAATAAAAAAAACTATTTAACTGGTATTTATTTATCAAAATGCTGTCTCCAGTAGGCATTAGTAATATTTTCATTGATTTAAATTTCATTGAATATTGTTATTTACATTGAACTATGAATGTCATTTGGAAAGAAAATTTAACAAAATATATGACTTCTTATTAAATGTTGATAATTTCATAATGTTGATTGAAATTTCCAGGTCCTATCTACCATTTTTGCTGATAAAATGAACAATATATCTAGGTTTCAGTTACCAATTTTGATTGCAATTTTCTTCATTTTCAACAAATAGGAGTCAATTTTGGGGGATTTTCTTGTTTAAAAAATGGGATCTGTGCCTGACCCCATGTTATAAGCAGGTTTGTGAGTCAACAGGGAACAAGTTATCGGGGGCTTGGTGTATTGAGAGGCATGAAAGTCAAAAGAAAAAAAGAGTAAATAACAGTCTTGACATTTATAAGAATGATATATGGAGTTGAAAAAAAAGAACTGTATGATTGAATCATTGAATAAATGTTAATATGCATCAAAAGCTTTCACATTTGGACTTTCAGATGCTATGTAGAAAAATTTTAATAACTAATTCCATTTCAGCCAGGCAATGTGTCAGAATGTTTCATAACCAAATTACTAATTGCTTTGAAGTATAAAGTAAAATACTTATCTTGACATTATTGTCTTTTAGTATAGTAACCATTTGGTGTAGTGAAGAAAAAACATTTGATTAGACTCTTTTGGCAACGTTTTGCTGTGTGATTATCCTTTAAGATTTGTAAGTACATGTACTTATAAATTTTGGCAATAAACTTATTTCAATGACAATATTGTGGTTGTGATGGAGATCTTATATATTCAAATAATTAAATAATCATGGTGAAATTAAAATGTAAAAAAAGTAATAAAATACACAAAGATAATAAGAAGTATTTCTCTGCATAGTACAGCATAGTTTTTCACATGTTGTAAAAAAAGGTCTAGTTATAGTCCTCTCAGGATGATTTTGTGTCCGTCTGGATTTACTCATTGCCAGCTGAACCATTAGATTTATATTTTCAACATGTTACTTACCTTTCTTCTTCGATTGTTTATCTGCTTGTGGTATAGCAATGAATTACTTGATTGTGTATAGTATATTATGTTAGTAAATTATGCCTTTGGACCACAGAGCATAGGCCACTGATGGCTCCTCTCCATTTCACTGTCTTCTGCCATCTTCGCAATCTTGCTCTGATTGTATCCCATTGTCTTCATCTCCTGCTCAAGTTCTCAGCACTAAATGTTTTTGACCTTCCCCTTTTCTTTTTGCCCTGTCTGTTCCATCTTGATGATTGTCTTGTGATGTTATTTCTGTTTCCTCAGTGTGTATATACTATCCATTTCCATTTTCGTTTGCAGATCTGGACTTCCGTCTCTTCCTGCATTGTTCTGTCTAGTGTTTTTTGTAGCTGATTGTATCAGGCCTCCAAATGCCAGGTATTTTCCAAAGGCATCTGCTGGTGAAACTTTGCACCATTGCTTTCAAGTTCTTTGTGTATCTTTATGTTGCTGAACCATATTGCATCATTGCCTTGACATTAGAGTTGAATATATGTAATTTGGTTTCCAAACTTTATTTAACTTTTCAAAAGCAGCTTAGATTTCCCCATCTTGGTTTGATATACTTCTCTGTGCCTCTCATTGTACTCTTCTTGTCTCCCAAGTATGAAAAGTTCTCTATTTCCTCCATTTCCCCCCTTTCTAGCCTGATTGGATGAGTTGATCTGTAATTTATCTTCATTACTTTGGTCATCTGTACATTACTTAGCAAGCCTATTCCCTCTGCTTTTTCTTCTAGACAAGTAGACTTCTCTTGCATCGGATTGTTGCTGTATGAGAGAAGAACCAGGTGAAGTCAAGATCATCCAGTTATTCAGATTGCATGTATGCCATTTCCTCCACCCTGTATAGTGGTTTTCATAATTCAATATATTGCCAATATAAATTGAAATGGTGACAGCAAACATCCCTGTATCACCCTTGTTCTGATGTCAGACCAATCCAATAGTCCTCCTTTATGTATTCCTCAACCCTTGATTCCTTTGTATGTTTTGTCAATTAACACAATTACTTTCTTTGGTATCCCACAGTGCCTTTGTATATCCCACAGACACTCATGATCCAGGCTATCCATAGTGCATTTGTATATCCCACAGACACTCATGATCCAGGCTATCAAAAGCTTTATCAGAATCAATAAAATTGACATGTGTTGAAGAATTCTACTAAATGGATAATTCTGTAATGATTCTAGGTGTCTGTATTGGGTCTACACATGATCTTTGTGGCCTAAAGCCTGCTTGTTGGTCTTAAAGCTTTGCATCTACAACTTATTTGTACGTTTCAGGTATTGCACTGTTGATTACCTCTCCCTGGAGTGGAGAGAAGCATAATTCCCTAGTGGTTTTTTCACTAAGATCTCCTTTCTTCTGATATTTTAACAATAAAGCCTTCTTTCAATTCCTCATGGATATCTGCAGTTCCTAGATCCTTCCTGCCAGCTTGTACATCATTTCTGTTGATGTATTGATGGCTGCTTATAGTACTTTTGTGGATATTTGATATGAACCTACAACTTTATGCTTTTTCAACATTTATAATAGCTTCCTTGATTTGTTTTGTCAGCCTTTCACATGAAACTGGTAATATATCCTTAGGTGGCAGAACTTTTGGACTATTGGAAGGTGCTGGTCAGATAATAAGTTCCTGAAAATGCCCTAACCATACTAACCATATTTTTACCTGCTCATCCTGTGCTGTAATGAGTTTCCCTTGCCTGTCCTTGATTGGTTTGTCTACTCTTTTTCCTCTTCCTGCCATTTCCCTCATTAACTCACCTAATTCATGAATAATTACTTGCTTAGCTGCTTCTCGCCTGTGTTGCTAATTCATCCATAAATTGATTTTCTGTCTTTCCTGATACTCTTCTTCACTTTTCTTGCATCTGCAAATATGTTTTTGTTGTCACTTTTTCTGCTTTTGTGTGGCTGTTAATCAGTACTTTTTTTGTTCTCTACTGCCTGTGTGTATTTTTCAGTCATCAAACTATTCCATGGTTTGTGTTCAGCTCTTATGTAGGCTAGGTTTTCCACACAAGTTTTATTTGTATATAATATGTCATTCAAGATTTTCTCAGACAGAGGTGCATGTCTTCACTTTATGGCATCACTCTATCATATAAATATTTCCACGTTCCCATGGAACAGCTCAAATATAGGTATGTGGGGATATTTACAACCTTGTTACTATTACTCACTGTTATATCTGATTAAATTCTGTTTTCTTCATTTTCAGTGTATGGACACCTGTACACATTTGGGTCCAACAAGTATGGCCAGCTAGGTGTGGGTGATTTTAGGAAAAAGGCTAGTATTAATTATGTTCAGCGTTTTTTGAGTGGATACCGTGTAGAGAGGGTCGCCTGTGGTGATTGCTTCACTGTTGTTGCAACTAACGGTAAGTGATTACAAAAAATTTCAAATTTGTCATGTATAATCTGCTCAATGTCTGTAATGCTATTTTTGTAGGTGGACTGGTGCTTTTATGCTTTTTGATTATACAGATAAGTCTTTGAAGTTTTAATAAATGATATCCTTAGGCAGCAATGCAGGGTCTCTTCTAGAATTTACTGAAAAAATTCTCCCACCACCTTGAGAAAAGAATTCTCATGTTATAAATGGGATTTAATGAAGTAATAAAAGTAGGGATCAAAAATATAATGTGCATTTTTTTTTATACATTTAGTTGATAATTTGTTGTAATTTTCAGAAATGACTTTAAAGTCTTGCACTTGCAAATACTAGATTAGACCCTGGTAGCTGATGAAGCTCTTTCTTCCAAAGAAATTATTACTGTATTTTCTCTTCTGTAACATAAATCAAACTGTGAACAATGTAGACTCCAATGTACTGACAAAAAATTTGTTGCCTGGTCAGGCTTTGTGGAGTGTTTTGAGTCTATGCTCTTGAAATAAGTAACAGAAAAGAGTGAAAGACAACAAGCTTTGTAAAATTTAACAAATAATTCTTTCCCAGAATACAAAATGAAAATGAGAAAAAAGAAATTATGGTATTGCAAATTCCAAAATAATCCGAGGATTAGATCAGACACAAGTCCTAGTAATTTAAAGTCCTGAATAAAATTCAGTAAAAGTCCCAAAGAAATCCAAAACTGAAGACGATGATGTGTCTGTTATAACTTATGGAGTGCTGATGTGTCAACATTCCTTTGTTGAATCACAATAATATAATTCCAGGTTTGACATCAGTATAAATTCCAGTGAATGTCTTTATCCAAGAATTTTATCAGAGTACTTTTGTATTTCCAGAGAACATAATCACAAGAATTTAGTAATTTGAAGAAAATAAAATTCAGCCCAAACTGGTCACAACATAATACACCTTAAAAGTGCTAGGTGTTAAAGCACGAATGACCAAGTCCTCTCAATTACAAGATTATATAGTTATATAGTTCTCTACTTGACCTCAGGTCACAGTTAGCATTTTCTAAAAAAAAACATTACCTAATGGAAAATAACCTTCTAGAATGATCCTGATGTTTACAAAATCAAAACCATAACCTGTAAAATTCAATTAGGAAAGTCCAAAACCCGACCCAAATAAAAATATTTACTTCTTCTATTAATAATAATTATGATATTAAGCATAGAGAATAATTTAGTTATGTATTAGTTGTTGACATAATATGAAATAAATTTTTTTTTTAAAAAGTCAATCAGGTCAAGCAGAAATGAACTCAGTTTTGGACAAGGTCAAGTCCAGCATACAATGTTACATTATAATGGCATGTAATGAAATAAAAAAACATTAAGACTAACAAACAAACAATTAAATTAAATATGCATAACAACATTTATACCACCCACCCACCTCTCTGTTACAACATTTTGGCACTCTGTGTATCTTTGTCTAATAATAAACCCATCCCCTCTGCACTGAGAAATTTATTAGGTTGGCCCCTAGGTCTTATTACATGTACAATATGATATCTTGGGTGTTCAAGTTTTCATGGCAGTGGCTGATGAGCTTGGCTACACCAAAACAATAAGTCCAACTGAGACACCATACAATACAGATGCAGTCCATGATACACTCTAATTTATAATTAGCATAGTTACCAGATCATGTGACATTACTCTTGGGACAAAATTACAAATATTGAAATAAATATACTATTATTCGTTACTTAACTTTATCCTATTGCACATGAATATATAGAGTTGAATGATATCAAGATGCAATAATATGATGTCATAAGGCCATGATACATGTTCTTAATGATGATGTATACTGTTTGATGGCAATTTATGTGTTGAAATGTTGTTTAGTATGTTTAGTTTATGGTACACAATCAGGGTTTATAATAAAACACATTAAACAGCTTGCAGTGAAGTGCTGGATATTACATATAGTTGCATTTTAAGGTACTCATGTGTTCCTTTATTATTTAGTGTCACCATAATGACAACAAATTATTTCCTAAGATTGTAGGGACAAAATGTATTTCTGTTAAACAGGTAACATGTGAAGAGTTAATTCATATAAAACTTTGCATAATATATGTGAACCATGTGATATATATTCAGACTGTTTCCCAGGGGAAATAATACAAATTGAATATGGAGATGAAATATTCTGGGTCATTGGAGAATTGCAAGTAATTATCTTGGCATTTGAGTGGGGTTAGGGGCTTTATTTTAAGTCTTCTCTGGGACTCAAGAATTAGATCAATAATTTTTAAAGTGCCCAATCAAGGGGATTAATGAATTTCATGAAATCAGTGCAGTACATTTTACATTTGGACATATTTAAATTGCTGTGTCATGTACATCTTGTAAATCCACATCAACTTTTGACATGTCTCTAGCCACTGAGATGTGAACAATATGATTAATTTCTTAATATCTATATTAACATATATTCAGTTTAGAATAAATAAAATATATATTTTAGCCTGAGAAGACAAAAATAATCTTTTTTTAATTACAACTAATTGTAATGTAGTATTCATCATTTGTCAGACTATATGTCACTACATGAAAGATGTTTTAGGCAATATAATGGATTATTGTGTCCTTTATCAAACATGAAAGTGTTGAAATCCTTAATATGTAGTGCATTGTGTTTCTCTCTCTATCCATATTATTACTTATGTTATAAATAAATGTACTGATATGATATTTCCACTGGTCCTGTCTAGATAATCAAGTGTACTCATGGGGTAATGGTGAGAATGGTCGTCTAGGTTTGGATTTTGCTGACCAGGGCAAAGGTCCAAATTCTCAGTCAACAGCAAATCCAAGGCCAATATTTGGATCACTTCATATTGTGCCAGCTCTATCAGCCCGACACTGGCACACCATTCTTATTGCAGGTAAGCAAAAGAAACATGATTTTCAGGTATCTGTATTTTTGATAAAGGCCCTGATAAAACAGATGTTCTGATAAAACAGACAGTTTAATAGATACCATGATGATGGCAAGTTTTGAGACAGGAAAAAATAATTATTACTTTTTATGTCCCAAGACTTATATGCAAATAAAATATATAACCATTTTGGTGTCCCCACACATATACAGATGCAAACATTTTAATCCAAAATCATCCTGATCACAAAACATTATGCAGCTGTGACCAGCTATTGTTTAATTACAGTTACCAGGTCAGTAAACCATTTTAGTCTGCCAGGATTTGTTTTACGCTTTCTTTTGTATGTGCATATTTTCTGCTTTCTCCAGCATGAAGTAAAATAACATAACTAAACACTTCATAATTAAGTAATCACTTAGTGCATAATGGGAGACCAAAAATACTGTACTTACTCCAGCATATTGTGCTTAGTGTTACTTATATCTTTGACAATTCATTACAGGTTTTATATGCTGATTCCCAGTTTTCATTGTTTTTACAATTGGTTTTTTCATCTTGTGTTACCAAAATTGATATATTCTAACTCATGGTTTCATGACTTGGTAAACTATCACATCTTTTGTACCTCATGATGAAAGTATATCTGGTATTAGTGTAGAAAAGTAAGTACTTTTAACTTGATTTTATTTGTAGTTTTGTAATCATAGCCTTATGACAAATATGACTTGATTTTATTTTTTACAAGTAGGTATTGTATTTCCTCTTCCAATGAAAGTATGTCCATTTTTAAGATTATGGATAATATGTATCATATAAAGATTTTAGCTTGCCTTATTGTCCATCTTTATTTTGTATGCAGTTAAATAGAAATCAGTCTTTTTTATTCCTCTGTAAACAGAAAAAGTAGTAAACCAGAAGACCTTAAAATCCAGGATATCATGTCCAAAATGTAAGTATATTTATTTGTTATAGCTATTAACTACTTTCATGTCAGTTTTAGATAGCTTACATTTTGCTGATTGTCTGTTGTGAATGCAGTTTCTTGTAGAAACATTTAATATAGAGTTGCATGTTAGTAAGAAATTATTTACTAAGTTACTGTGATCAACTAACATGACTTTGTTAGAAGTGATAATTATTGCATCTACAATGTCTTTGTCTGTATTTAATATTTGTATTCAGGAAGATTTAAAAAATTCATGCACAGAATTTCTATTCCTTATTATTATTTTATATCTGCACAGTTGTTTCTATTTTCACATCTTACTTCACACCAGAACCCATTCAACTTACTAAATGTTGTTGTATTTACTAATATAGAATCAAATGTATAACTGGCATTTATTTGTTGATATATAATGGTTTCTTCCCATAAAATGCCTCTCTTACAATATATGTATTGTCATGGATCCCATTATGTTGGTAAACTTTTCTTTTTTACATTGCCACTTCATTTGTTTCACTTTAGTTTTTGGTTCCTAAGAACTGATCATAATATAATTTTACATTTTTTAAAAACTGTATATGTTTTGATTCACTTTGGCATTTGGTCTTGTTGGAACATCCAACATTAGAAGGCTCTCTCACTTATAATGCTGGTACATTTTATGGCTTCCATGAATGGCACTACAATGAGGGAACACCATGCAGGGAAAAAAATCAATACTCTTGAAATTTAAGTGTTAAGATCTATGAAATGTGAAAGAGAGCAAATAATAATTTGTAATTCACAAGAATAATGTAGCATGAATAATAAGATTTCATTTCTGTGTCATGCTGATCAATTTAATGATCAAATTTTTGCACTATATATTATACTACCAGTATTGAGAGAGTTGATTTAAGAAATATGTGAGAAATGCTAATTTGGACTAAAGAAAACTACCAATGCTGAGTTTTAGATTATTTTTGTTTCTTTGTGAAGCAAATACATTACATGAAATGCAGCATATAATTTCTTCCTTAATTGTTAACTATATTTTGGGGTCAGACATTTTCATTAGCAGCAGGAGAACAGACAAAATCAGTGTTTAAAAGGAAGACACTGCACTCCATTTTTTCTTGAATTGTAGGGATATTAAAAAATAAAACAAAAAGAAATTGTTAGAAGTTTGTAATGGGAAATATCCCATTATGCCACAGAAAAGAGTGTAAAATAACCTGAGATAATTTCAAGCAGTATATAGTGTTATAACTCAACGGTTTTAAACTAAGTAATGAAAAGAAGTAAAACCTAAAGTTTAGTAAAATCAACAAGTAATTTATTTTTCTAAGTTACAAAGTATCTAAATTTAAAAGGAATCTATGGTATTCTGAGTTAGATCCCAAACAATCCTTGAAGCTCCATCAAAAGTCAAAAGTTTAGAGTGTTCCTAATGAATTCCATAATTGTAAGTGTTGCTGTACCAATAATCATGGATAAATTGATGTAGCAACAGTTTCGATGTATCACAGTGATATAATCCGGAATGTCTTTGAATGAATTCACAATACAGTAGTCCCCCTCTTGAACGGCCCCCCTCACCAGTGGCCATCCGCTCCTTACGGCCAGAATCCAAAGGCAATGACAAATTTGTGTTCAAAAGTACCCCTCACGAAAGGCCACCCGGCTAACGCGACTAGCGGCCAGCATATTTGTGTAAAAATATAAAATTTACCCCTCACAAGTGGCCGCATTTTATTTTGTAATATGTATCCAGAACCAATTTTATTCATAACGTGTGTTAAGTAATCCGATTTCTGTTTCCTGATGTCAGGTTTTTGTTCCTGAAAGAAGTGTTGATTAAAGTCCATGTACCACTATGGTTAATATTATATCATTTACGCTTCATGAGAAGCCACATTTATTCCATAAAGCTGAGAAAGACTCAAATTTTAATCCATGCAAAAAGGTAAGTACACGTAATCCGATTAGCCTTACTGCTGTGTTATCATGAGATGTCCGGTTTAGCCACTGATAATTGTTAAGATTACAATTATTAACAGTAGTAACAGCTGAGAAGTGGCACTATTGATGTACACTACACAAGTCAGCAGGAAAATGGTTTGATAGCCTTTATGGCTTCCCTTAGTAAGATGTTGAGCTTGTTCACTTCCATAATTAGTGGCTATTACTACTGACAATAATTTTCAAGATTGCAAATCCTAATGGCCGCGAGGTGCTATTGTTCAGGTCAATTCTGCGTACATATCGAAGCCGTTTTGGCTTCTGTCACTTAGTGTAAAACAATGTAAAATCAATAGGGTACCAGACTGTGACTAATGAATCACATGACAAGATTGCCGTCTTTAAAAACATGGCATTTTGTTTAAATGTAGAAAAAAAATTTATTCAGTCTTGTAGTTGGCAACATTGGAATAAGTTATTGCAAAAAGATCAACATGTCATCGAGGAAAAGAAAAATTCTCAGTTTAGAAGAGAAAGTGAAAGTAATTCAATTGACCGAAAAGGGTGAGAGTTCGAGGATCCTGGCAGAAAAATTTGATGTTGGAAAGACTCAGATAAACAATATCATGAAAGATAGGGAAACAATTCTGCAGAAATGGGAAGGTGGAATGGACAGAGAAAGGAAGATTGTTAGAGCCAGGAGATGTTTGTATCCTGATTTGAATGAAATGGTTTTTGAATGGTTTTGCACTGCGCGTGCTAAGAACATTCCACTCACCAGTCAAATGATCCAAGAAAAAGCAACAATTTTGTCAGTTGAAATGGGATATGATGACTTTACCGCAAGTAACGGATGGTTGCACAGATTTCAAGTCCGACACTGGATAAATTTTTCAAGCATAAGAATTCTTAAGAACATTGGTATTGTATTTAAGTGTCTGTTGGTGACGGATGATGTGATCTGTAACATTATTATAAAGACAGTTTTAAAACTACATGTATCTCAATAGTTATTCATAGCATTCTTTTGAAAATGATGAAATAGTTTGTTTCACATTGATTTCACAATGTGCATGTGATTTTTAAATGAAAATATTAAATGTTTTAGAATTAAATGTAGTTGTGACTTTCTATATACATGTATGTACATGTATTTACTATTCACATTTGTCATCCCCCTCTAGAAAGGCCACCCGCATTATAAGGCCACTTTCCTGTTGCAATAGGGGCGGCCTTATAAGAGGGGGACTACTGTAATCCCAAATTAGTTTTGTTGTCCAAAATGTCCGTGAGCACTTTGTAACTCCAATGAATAATTTTAAATAAATGATTCCTCACAAATTATTTATGAACACAGCTAAAAGCTCTGATTATAGATTCCAATAGACACATATTTAAATGGGAATGAATAATTTTGTTTACCTCATGTTTATATACTGTCACCTGTCCTATGATTCAATAGCACTTTCTGGAAAACTTCACTGACTTGTAAACATGTTTAGGTTTCTAGAACAGTCTAAATTCATAAATAATTCTTGACAATGAAGTCAAATATCAGGAAAGTAATTATTTATAACTTACAAACATGACAAAATAACATAAGAATAGTCACATAGACCAAACCTCTACCCTCAATTACAGGTGAAGGTCAAGCACACAATACAAATTAAATATACATAACAATAGTAGCCAAAGTATAAATATAAATACTAAATATTAAGTGATCAATTATAGATGTATCACTTAGTTTTCATTGACATTATTTAAGTGGCATCATGAGATGCAAGGTTTACTCTATATGGAGTGTGAACAGTAATAATAAGTATCAACAGCCTAAAAATGTTATTGAATTAGCTGTAAGCTCTAATCCTTTGACTTTCTGTGGACATGGTAAATTAAATATAATGTCATTATGACATTGATATCATGAACATTTGCAACATTTCAGGTGGTTTAAATATTGAAAGGACAGATTTTTAAGGCTTATTAAAAGTAATACATTTTTAAAAACTAAACTTTTTACAGCCTTTAAAAATGGCCTTAACCATCAAACCATCCATAACACTGAGTTGTGTGTTTCACTTATCTCAGAATTCAATTAGCTTATTTTTTATATTGAGCGTAATACCTGTATCAGTTGGAGCTAGAAGTCATCACTCTGCCATACAGTAAAATGCTGGTATGGATTAGAGCTAGAAGTCATCACTCTGCCATACAGTAAAATGCTGGTATGGGTTAGAGCTAGAAGTCATCTCTATGCCATACAGTAAAATGCCAGCATGGATTAGAGCTAAAAGTCATCTCTATGCCATACAGTAAAATGCCCATATGGATTAGAGCTAGAAGTCATCTCTATGCCATACAGTAAAATGTTGGTATGGATTAGAGCTAGAAGTCATCTCTATGCCATACAGTAAAATGCCAGCATGGATTAGAGCTAAAAGTCATCTCTATGCCATACAGTAAAATGCCCATATGGATTAGAGCTAGAAGTCATCTCTATGCCATACAGTAAAATGTTGGTATGGATTAGAGCTAGAAGTCATCTCTATGCCATACAGTAAAATGCCAGTATGGATTAGAGCTAAAAGTCATCTCTATACTATACAGTAAAATGCTGGCATGGATTAGAGCTAAAAGTCGTCTTTATGACATACAGTAAAATGCCAGTATGGAGTTGAGCTAGAAGTCATCTCTATGACATACAGTAAAATGCCCGTATGGATTAGAGCTAAAAGTCATCTCTGTGCCATACAATAAAATGCCAGTATAGATTAGAGCTAGAAGTCATCACTCTGCCATACAGTAAAATGCTGGCATGGATTAGAGCTAAAAGTCATCTCTATGCCATACAGTAAAATGCCAGCATGGATTAGAGCTGGAAGTCAAATGCCTATATGAATTAGAACTAGAAGTCATCCCTGTGCCAGAAGCAAAATATTGATATTTAGTCCTTACAAAGTATGTAGTCATAGAAACAGAAACAAAGCAACAGAGTAGAACCAACCATATAATATTAATGTATTAAGTTGGATCCAGCTGCAAATAACATAGACCCAGATCTGCAGTAGCATAATGTGTCACCAGATCTGTGTCAGTACAATTTGTTAAAACTAATCAGTAGAACAAACAACATAGATACTGATCTGCTAGTGAATTATGCATTGGTAGATCAGGCTCTTTGGTCTGTAAATATGTATAGTACATGTCATGCATTGATAGATCAGGCTCTTTGGTGTTAACAGTTGTGTCTGTAAATATGTGTAGTACATGTCATGCATTGTTCCAGTTTTATGAAAAGCCAAGTTTGTTGCCATTCTCTTCCAAATTTTTGGCTTACAATTTTCTTTTTCATGAAGACTTAGCATCTCCACCTAACTTCAGAACAGCAGGTAGGTTTGTGCATACTTAAGTTGATTGTTACTTAATGAACTAAAGTCTCTGCTCATATAATTATGCAGATTTAATTATGGTATTTAATAAATACAGAATGAAATGATAAGAAAAAAATTATCACTTACTTTTGAAGAATAATATGCTTTTTAGGACTTCTGGGTATTTGTTCAAAGGTCTTTCAAATCTTCCTTCTAGACAAACTTAGCTTTTTCAAAAGAACTTTTAGTGTTGAATTGTCACTGAGATGGCAGCGATATAGACTCCTTTATAAATGTTTCCAATTTTAAACCATATCTTAAGTTTTTGAAACAGCACAAACTTCAGGCTTTGATGCTGATTCAGCTCTAAAACTTGTGTTGAAAGCATCAAAATCAATCAGCTTAAAAACGAAAAATGAAATGACTTGATCCAAAATACCAAGCACTATTAAAGAGCAAAGAGAATGGTAGGTTTAATCAAATTTTTTTATCTTGTATTTTTCAAATGTAGTTTATATAGCAAATTGTTTTCAAATATTTTGAAGGATATTTTTTCCCTTTATCTTTTATTTTATGTACCTTTTTAAGAATGTTTACAGCTTGATGTTTTATCTTGTAGGACTACATGTTTAGATTTATTTGTAAGGGTTTATTTTTCTGAAGTTTTTTTGCAATTTTCACCTGTAAATTTTTTGATGGTAACTTTTAATTACCATTATATAGCCAGGATTGTGCTGATGTGCCATTAAACCATATACATACATAGATATATTAAACCATATACATAGATACATAGATACCAGAGATATTAATAACAAAGAGAGTATTGCCAGACTTGTCCAAAATATTAGCTAAAAATTTTCAGATGACTATTTGCCAGCTTTACATGCATAACATTTGACATAAGGTTCCCATGATTAATTCCATACATTTGTTGGCTGTTATGAATTCCCAGTTGTTAAACACTTGTATAACCACAAAAACACAAGACAAAAAAAAGCTCCTAGAGTTGTCAAAACTATAACTGAATCATTGCCCGAAGATCTGTGCTATATACATTACATCAGTCCCTCACACCGTGTGTTTTTAACTATATATTGTATTGTGGTATATCAGCACATCAGACCTTTAGAACAAAATATGCATAGCCTGGACCTGAATTTTTAAAAACATTGCTGGCAACAAGAATCAACTTTATTATCAGTCCTCCTAGGCCCATAACTGTTGCCTGCAAGCTAGTATTTCGATATTTACAATTCTGATATTCCTAGCTGAAACAAATGAGTTTGAAGTTTCTTACTAGTGATATTTTGAAAGTGTCTTTCATTTTTATTTTGAAAGTGTCTTTCATTTTTATTTCAAAATATGAACTGTGCTAGTGAACTTTGTAAATAGCCCAATGTTTGGTAGTTGAAAATATTATGACTT
>JAECUM010015391.1:0-111410 GCA_016617855.1 Megalonaias nervosa
TTATACAGTCCATAAAATTGTAAAACTAGCCGCTATGGTTCAAATTCACAGCGGTCGCTCTTTTGGTGGCTCTGGAATTTCATACTTTGGATAGGGTAAATTTTTTAACAAAAAGAATTTACTGGGTTTAGCTCAGTGGTTATCCTAGCTATTTGAAAGGGCCTTGTATATCTTATGTATTGTTAAAAGAACATTTAATTCTCATTATTTTGGGTATTTAGAGCATATAGCTTGGCCTTACTTCAGATGTGCATCTATAAAAAAAACTGCTAGCTCCGCTTGGTCATTTTTACCTCCTGGACTTCAAAGGTAAGTTGTAAAAAATTGTTTAAAAAATGGGTCCATTGTTATGATACTTTTTATCTATTTTGTAACTTATTCACTGTACTCAGAGCGCCGGTATTGGCTACTCTGGCAAAATTCGTTTTTCCTATTTTGATACCAGTCAAATTTTGTGTACTTTAGCAGCAATATGGGGGGGGGGGAATCCAACAGAAAAATATGGCGGCCCGAAAATTTTTGTTACCCATCAAACCTCCATTGTGGAGTCAAACGCTTTCATGAACAAGAAAAAATTCTCGCGAACGACCTAAATTTTATACGAGACTAACAGTGCCACCATACCGTAATCTGACCTAAAAAAAGAAAAAATATAGCAAAAAGGAAGTGCCTGCGACCAGGTCGAATGACGTTGGATATCTGTTGAATCTTAGGTAAATGTTATATTTTTCTTTTTCCATTTATCTTTTTCAATTGCAATTGTTGGATCGCTAAGTGCGAGACAGTGTTTTTAGTTTGTTAATTTGTGATCAAGCACACACACCCTTAAGTGAACCCCGGGTGCTTTAGAATTATCACCCTTATTGGGGTTCGGAGGGGCCCAGGTAAGGGCAACTTGGTTAGTTTTATTTTTATAAGTTTGCAATTACCTATTCAACGATATTTCGCCTTTTTTCAGTGCATCACCGGTATCCCCCGCTATAATAGCATCTGTCGCAGACGTTGACAATATGTTTATCGCGTTTTCTGGATTCGAACCCAAGAAGTAGTTTCCACTGATCGATTGAAAGTTTGTTCGTACGCTCTACCACTTCGGACACTGTCTCAGTTAAGAATAGACGATAAAATAATGTATATGAGCATACGCGCTTCCTGAACAGACAAACAAATATTAAACATACACACTTATTTAGATCGTATATTTTATTTATCAAGTATTTATATTTAATGTAATAGGTAGATTTATCTAACGTGTGTACAATTATCGATTTTTACCTAGTAAATCACAGCGAGTTATTAATAGCGCATAGGTATTTAGCGCAGTCAACCATGTGACCTCATGTAGGAAACCCTGCGTGTTATTAATAGCGTATAGGTATTTTCAGCGGCTTGACACGTAACCGTGGCAATGGCTAAATATTGAGTAGAATTGAAATTGCGGCAGTTCGCTGAAGCTGAAAAAATGTTACGTTACTCAATATACTGAAATTTTGATTTTTGATTAAACAATTTTGATGTAGCTGAGTTAGTTAGACAATTTGAGACAAGCTGTACTGCATATTAATGAATATGAAAATGTTTTCCAGCAGCTGTAATAGATTTAAATTCTTTTATTTCATGGGTTTCTAGATTAATTAACTTAATTGGCTTAGGTGTATATTTGTGTTTTCTGGTTTTTATACGTTTACTGTTCTCACCTGGTGTGATTGCTTGAAGATTTCCAAGATAGTTATCTTTTCTATCAGAGTTGATATGGTCGATAACAAAACCATCATCTATCACACCACTGAAGCATTCGTAAATAAATCTGAGTAAATCTGAATAATAGTTATTTAGTTTTTCATTGCCGGAAACTATGATACAGATTATCATGCAACCCATGTTATTGACATTACCGAGAGTTTTTTGCGACGACAATATCTTACAAGTCCGGCTCTGCTTGCTGCGTAATTAGTAAACATCGGATGTTTCTTAAATTCAACACGATCAATATTTTTTAAGTTTGCTCCATATATAAATTTCTCTTCTTCTAATATAACATTATTTTTCAGCAGAGGAATACTTCTCGAGATATTCCTTTGTGTCTTTTATTCTGGTGTCATCAGAAGCATTATGTTTCGTGTAATATCGTTTAAGCGTTCGATATTTTCTTCCGCCGCAAGAAACACATAACTGGATCTTTCCTTTGACCACCACCCCACACGTCCGACATGGCTGTGTTCCAGTACTGCCACATCGAACACTGGCCATGTGATATCCACAGTACTCTCCACGACAATTATTTCCACACTGGTCCGATCATGAGCCATCGACAACTGTTTTTTTTTGCCTGATGCATATTATATTACTGGATAAAGTCCAATTGAAGATAACAATTTTCCTAATTATATAGATTACTAATTCTACTGTTGCAAAACAACTGCAAGAACAGTATTTTAGTCTATCCGGGATAAAACCAACTTTCCCAAGGCAAAAATCGCACAAGAAAAATTACTAAACGAGATAAAATCGTTATTAACCGCGAGTGAAATTGAGAGATTAACAAAAATAGAACCAGAGAAGAGTACATATAAGTTTTTTGAACAAGAACTGAAAGGATTATCAGAGATTGAACCACAACACACTACTGGATTTGATCTAGATAAAATAACCAGAAATAAGAAATGAATATCATTTGAACTACAGCTGCATGAATTTATCAAACAAGCAAAGAATGTGTTTATCAATGATGCTGCTGTTCATGTTTGTTCAAGGTTTAATATTGATGGCGATGGAACATTTATTGATTCTACAATGGATCACAAACAAGCGGCAACTATTATTAATAATCTTGTTAATGACAACAAGTACATATTCAGAATAAAATGTATTATTAAATATATCACACAAGATGGTTCACAGTGGATTATTTGTGATAAACTCGACCCTGTTAAACAATCACGTCAACATAGCAATGTAGTCACAATAGACACAAATTCCTAGCCAGATGTTTTCACTGCAATAGACAAACATACTACATTAACTCTTATCCAGTTTTCGCAGTTGTTTATGCAAATTATCGTTTAAATGAACTAGACATAGCTGTTCTTTCTCCGATGAAAACAGGCTCGATAAATTGCGTTGCTCAACGTTTCAGAGAACATTTTGTAAACTCCAACCGTGGAAATGGACTTACAGAATCAAGAATATAAGAAATAGCACAATGGGAAAACTAAAATAGATGACATGGTTATTTTAGAAAAAAAACATTGAAGTTTCCGATAATTATATAAATAATAAACGAGATTTTGTACAATTCTGGTAAATACTGTAGTAAGGGTGCTGCAATAATTTTTATATGATCATGATTCCTATGCGTGGACCGACTTGATGACAAAATTACCGAGATGGAGAGAGAGAATAATACAATTTTACCACGGTGACATCTACGAAGAAATCTACAACGTAAGTCAGCATGATCAGTCAGATTATTTCACTGAGATGATTCTATAGATGTCTCAACATTTAATCAGTTTATGTTACCATCTGGAGTTATTTGTCGGAATGAATCACTCTAACAAAATATGAAACATATTTTTTGTTAAATATAACATTGACAACTATGAATTACACAAAAACTGTTTTACGACGTTATCTGTTGTTGTGCATATAACCCAACAAAAAAAAATTCATGGCGACCAACTCCAAAAGAATTTCTCGATGATGTATCACAATCTTGTGTCGAATTTGGTCATGACGGTCTCTGAATCACAAAATATAATTCCTCTGATATGATTCATGTCGACAATGTCGCTGCTTATTCGGCGGCTTTTCTTGGACATGGCGGGTATCATCGTCATTTTGAACGATTCGGTCATCCAACACACGCAATGGCTAGAGTTGCAATAAAATGGCCACTACCGAACATAGATCTTACTAGATTTGAGGAGATTGAATCATTCGAGTTTTCAACGAGTATTCATCCGGTTATACCAACCTGGTTCGGCCGTCATTTTAATAAACCAGATATCAATGTCAATCTCAACGACTGCCGCTCAAAAAATCAGCGTGGTTGGGCTCCAATAGTGTTATTACGATACATGCTCGATACTAAGATTCTCCCATCGTTGAATGTAACCTCCGCGATAATTTCGCACAAACAACAAAAACAAATTTAGTTGCCACAAGATGAAAAAGATATCTGCAGAAAAAATTATTAGCAAATTTACTTAGGGTTCACCACGTCGTTGTACAAGATTTATCATAGATCCAGCAGAATTAGATTTTGTTAACAAGGACACACAGGCAAAAGGTGTATTGGTGTCACGGAGAAATACAACAACACGAGATGGAACAATTATTAGCACGATCATTAGCTACTGAGATGGCAATTCTCTGCATTACTCATCTGAGATCATCTATGCTGGCATACTCGTCAATAAACCTATTATCAATGATTAACAGATTTCCCAATGATGTTGTTAGAGTCGCCACGGATTCTTTTTATATTAGTCGTTATAAAATTAATCTCGTTGAGCCATTTAGTTATTAGGACACTGCGGATACTCATTGGGTTCGTGGCGAATAAAACACGAACAAATACGCAAATATTCTGAATCAGCTGGTGTTAAAGCATCTGATGTTTATTATTACAACGATAATTTATCACAGATTTCATCAACACTGTCAATGTATGATCCGATCACGAGACATAGCACGGTCTATCTCAACGATCCAGGTGGTTCTGGTAAAACAACACCTGCGATAGAATCATTTAGAAATTCAGATATGATTGTGTTGACGCCAACTCACCGGCTTGCCAGAAAGATGAGACAACGTGGTATCAGCGCATGCACGTATCATAGATTCTTTAGATGGCGTGGTGATGCATGTTAACAGGAGTTTGTTTCGTTTTTTAAATTTTGGAATTTGATTTTCAGCAACAGGAAAGTCCATTCCGCTAAAGTTTAGGTTGTTAGCATGACAAATAAAATTTGATACTCTATCAACATTGTTCTCAGCTGGAAATAACGCTGATAATAATGCCCACTGAAAACATTTGCTGTCGCTGTTCTTAACATTTACACAGCATTTTGAATTTTTTATTTTAGTTGACAGCTCGACATATCAGCTACCTCGAAGCGGACTATATTTGTGAAGAACAAGAACAAACCTCGTTTTGCGATATCAGCAAGTTTCAGCATCGCTATACTTATAGTTTTATATTTCTCTAATTTAGAATTGTATGAAAATTATCAATTAAAAATTTGAAATTTATTTATGCCCTGTTATATGAAGAGATTCTAACGGGGATGCGAGTTTATCATGTGAATGATAGTGTAACAGATAATAATATCAGCAATTTGTCATTCCAAGACGACTTTCAACCACATCCTGTTTATGATCTTTACGAGGCCAACGATAGAGGAATTATCAGAGATATTAAAACAAAAATGTTGCTGGTTATATTAAAAAATATGGCTATTTGAGTGTATGTGTTACAGGAAGTAATACTTACCAAGTTAAATATTATTGTCATAGGTTCGTGTTGTATGCATTTCATGGCATTATTTCAATTGGATTAGTTGTAGATCATCTTAACAATATTAAAACTGATAACCGTCTGGAGAACTTGCACCTTGTTACACAACGGGAAAATACTAGACGAGGAAAAGGAAAATTTAATATTAAACAACATGTAAGACCTGTTATTTCGTCTAATATTGAAACTGAAGAAATTTCATTTTCTTCTATAACAACAGCTTCAAAGCATTTTAGTATTCATTCACAAATTAGTCAAAGTTGCTGCTGACTGTAAGACAAAATCAGCATTATCAAAAAGATTTAATGTCGAATTGTCTTTCGATACGAATCACTTGCTATTTAGTATAGCAGCTACATCATTATTTGTCAAACAACAATTGACATACCCGTCTAAAGTTTTTTTTTGTCATACTCGATCCAGATCTTACCATATTTTAGCATGGGATCGACTTTGACGTCATTTAGCAAGATTAGATTATTTTTTTCTCGCTCTACTTCGAAGTAAGCCACAACGTAAACATCACCACGAAACATATTCCTTATAGCCTCTTCAAGCTGATAGGAATTGATAATATTAGCTCGAGTAACAAATCTTTCTATTATATCAACTAGCAACATAAAATTAGAGAAGCACTCCACTGCTAGCATTTATTCACAGATGTGTATTTAGAATGTTTCTAAGCTCTTCCCTGGTCAGGCAACAGTGCACCCACTTCATAGCAGTGTCTGTCATATTTAATAAATATTTTGTTTGTATTTATCAAGTTCTGATACCTCAAATCCTGTCAATAACACGAAAAATACCGAGTAAGGATCATATTCAACGATACAATTCACGTATTTGTTTTCTATTTTTACATTGCTCATGAATATCTTGACCGCGTCAAACAGCAAGTTCATATTTAAGATTTAGCTCTGACGATGCTTCTTATTTCGTCTGGCATTTTATTGCTTTTATTAAATAAAAGTCTTACGAATAGGATGTCCCAAAAAACTTTGTTGTTCGCAAAACATAATATATATTTCAACGACTTGCTAATCTTCGAGCTGACCTTGATGAACATAAGGTGTCATTACAGGAAGATACTACTAACAGTTCAAAAATTGTTAACAGTCAACATGCTAGATCCACCATGGATCGCTTGCGATCTGGCCATAGTTAGTATTTGTGACTGTGACAGATTAAGTATAAAAGGTTTGTTATTTTAGTATTTTGTTTATTTGTCGTTGTGTTAAAAATAACTTTACAACTCCATCATGTTTCTTAAAATCTGTTTCTACAGAAACTGCTCGCCGTTTATCAATAGCCTGTGCTATGTTCAAAATTTGTCCTCGAGATAAGTTTATTTCATGCAAAATATATTTCATTATTGAATTTTGACAGATAAAATTGAGATTGCTGTGCAATCCATTGATATTTAATCTACACTTGCACAGTCATCCTACCTTTTTACAGCGTCCAACGTGATATATCTGTCAGATGTTATTTACGCATAAGCGTAATAACCAGCACCTGGTGCTCCTTGTAACGTCCATGTTACCTCGACATCAGCTGGACTATCACTAACTCGCTCGCTGTGATTACTTACGTCAAAGTGAAATATACGGTACAACGTCCGAAACTCCTCTATCGATATCTGACTTCCAGTCTCAGTATTTTGATACTTTTGCTTCGATCAAGTATAAATAAGCTATAGACACGTTTTTGTTATCGCCATGTGTAAAATTACAAACTAGTTCGCGTTTTGTCGTGAGTTGATCCCGGTCGTTATTCGTATAAGACTTTGGTTATCAAATACTCGTTTATTAGTTGTTTGATCACCATCTACACGAGCTTGTGATTGAAATACCACAAATATATGTCTCGGTAATTGCTCGGATGGACCTGTTATTCTCCATGTGAATTAGCAGTATCAGGCATAGCCTGTCAATATATCTTATTTTGTTTGAAATAAATACGTTTTGAAAAAGCTGCTAATGAATCTTCAAGTTCTAGTTTTTTAGAAACGGTTGGTACTATCTTTAGCATCCACAATGATAGATGTTGCATAACAAACTGTCCAATATTTGCATCAACACCAGCAACATCTCCAAAAATTGTATTATTGTTTAAATTTCTATTTAAGATTATATTTTGTTTCACGCTACGAAAAACTTTGTTTACGTCTCTGCAAAACCCAAATATACTAGATAATGGAAGCAACAGAGTAACCTGATTACCACCAGCAGTAAAAGCTTTTCGTTTAGTAAATCCTTCGTCGTACCTAGACTGGCGAATATCTGTCGACGCTAACCTTACAGCATCACCAATATCACTAGCACCATTGTTAGCAGGATTAGCAATAATATTATTATCAGCACCAGCAGCGCCGGCATCTGTTCTAAACTCTGTTAAGACAGCTCCACCAGTTGATGTGTCTTTGAACCGGATCATATCTGTTGCAGTTGATCTTGAATAGTCATCGCTGAACGAAATTATATTCATGATAGTCCTAGCTACTGGCAGATGCTCACCAACATCTTCTATCGTTTGATTGGCAGGTTGATAACAAGCAATCTTAAACAATCTCCAGTCGTTGTTAAGCAAAGATATTTCTGTGTTAGCAGCAAATTCTACAGGTGGAACAGCAGATTTAAGTAATCGACCTCGTACCTCGATAAAAGCTGTATGTGGTAGCAAATATAAATCTTCATCCTGCGTATTTATTTTTCGTTGTCCTGGTGTGTTCATGTCATTAGAATTGTCGTCGAGATACTCAATATATTCGAATTCTGTGGCTGACTCGTCTATGAGTCGAGTCTCACCGATGTCATGATAAGTTTTCACTGACGCCATTATTGTCTCTTGTTATATAAAAATTAAAAAGCTGAAATATCTAACTTGGACTGCGGTCTGCTGTTAGCTCGTGACATAAAGTTTCTGACAGCTGCTTCTCCGCTTGGCGATAATAGTTTTTTTTAGTAGTCTCTACTAACGCCGCAGCAGTTTCTGTTGTTGGTGCTATCGCTGAAATAACCTGTTTTATTTCCTTGTTTGAAGGTACTCCTTTTATCGAATCAGCAATCTTTTGTCCGACTGCCATACCAGCAGCTGATGCAGTTCTGGTGGTAAACGCTTTTGACGCATCAAACGCAACCGAAGCCAGCTTTGTTGCTAGACCAGGTCCATGTTCGATCATCTTTGAAACAATACTCCCGAATATATTACCTCCGATTATCTTTTTTCGATATATTTTTCTATCTGCCAATTATGTTCGACAGTAATATAAATTTTACACGATCTGCCTCAGATGTAGGTAGTATGTTACAATTTCGTTGTTAAGATCAAATTGCCTGTTACTTTGATCGGTCAATTTCATGTTTATCGTGTTAATCTGCTGTTCAGCGTTCAACGGGTAGTATATTATCTACCTAGGGTTTATTTGCATCAGCCAGCCTTGTGGCACATCTGGCGAAAAACTGTATATTGCTTGATCACCAGCTCCTTTAGATGAATACGACCCTTGACCGATAGAGCAGTTTACGAGGATATTATCAACATCTGTTATGTTAACAGTTTTTTTTACCTTCATGTGTGCCAGCTGTATATTGTTGTTGATTAAAACCTAACAACGACCCAATACTCGTTGGTGAACTAAAATCAACTATCATATTATTTTTTATTGCTATTTTGGCTCTCAGTGTGTTGTAATTTGGTTCAAGTAAAATGTCATCAGCAGTTCCACTATTTTCTGTTATTGAAGATTTTATAACCTTATTCAGATCTGTCAAGTTATAAGCACCTGGACTAATCTTAAAATTTACCAAAGCTAAACATTGTTGAAAGCTAAAATTGTCGTTCACGTTAAGTTTGACATTAAACATGCTGTGCCACATCATAGATCAGATTAGTCCTATTTCATGATTGTTGGTTGCGTCTAGTATGACTGGTGGGTTATATGTTACAGTAAAATTTGCGCTGTCGACGTCTGTGACGAGTTTAACAGCAACTCAGTTTGCATTATCAGTTATCGCAGACAAAAATCGTAGACAAATCCGCTTTCGGTCTGCGCTAATGTTGATTATAACAAATCTTTATGAAGCACAGCATATTCATCTGAGGTTAATAAACTAAGCGATCTTAACTTGTCCAGCAGATCAATTATTTCATTATCGATTTCCATACATGTATTGCTAGCTTGTTTATCTGAGATCAGTAACAGAAGTCGATCTTCGAAGAAAATATCTTAATATCATATCCCGATGTTTCTCCTTCATCCTCAGTATATTCCTGTTCGCAAGATTGTTGTATTTTCTTTGTGCTTCATCATAATCCGACTTGAGGGTTTTGGGGGGGCTTTTTGTTCTATTTTTTCATATTCTTTTCTTTCTTCTTCTATTTTTGCTTTTCCTTATGTGCTTATTTCTCAGATCTTTTATTTTCAAGATCTTCTGCAATTGTATCGATCCTGGTACTCGGATTAAACGTAATTTCTCTAATATTTTTAATAACATAAGAGTAATATTCAGCAACAATTTTTTTCTCTAAATTTTTTATATAATTATTTTCCTTGTACTAGATCTTTTATTGTTTTTAGTTTATCATAGACATCATTACCTTCTACGATAAAATTATCTAGTTCTTTGATAATCTTCCCAACCTCATCGTCACTCAATTTCTTAATTTCAAATATCCGATATATATATTTGTATTTACAAATCTAATAATTTTAAGGTTAAAATCGTTATACTGATTATCCGTAATCTTGTCAAATAATCTCATAAGAGAAGTTTAATATTTATTTCATGATTTTTCTCATCAGATTTTAGTTTTTATATTAAATCTTTGAATTATTTCCTGTTGTGTATGAACTAGTATTTGCTCGGCTGACTGCTGATGCTTTTCCTCAAGAAGACCAAGTAATTATTTTTCTTTTACTTTTTCTAGATCTTCTGGTGATGCTTTTGGTATGTCAGTTTGCTTACCTAACACCGAATCAGTTACACGTTTGAAAAGTCTTGCAGTTTCTTCTGCGGTTTGTTGTTGTCCAAATCGTCCTTCTCTAAAACATTTATTGTTTCTTTCTCTTTTCTGCTAGTCATTTTTTTTTTATCTCAAGATAAAAATCTGTCTATGTTACATCGAAACATTTTTTCGTTGTTTACCGCGAAACGATCAAACAATAAAAAAATCGTGCTTGGCTTTGGTAGTCTGATGATAAAGATCAGCAAATATTTCTCTGGGAACACTACCGCATTGTTTTCGTGCTATATTGTGTATATTGGTGTTGTCAAGTCCACCAAATAGTATGAAGCAACCTGTATATCTTCTGACAAAACGATCGACTTTATAAAACCTTGTGCAAGAAATACAGCGTTGCAACGTTTAATTAGCGACAATGAGAAATATGACTTTATCTTATCAATCTCACCATGTTCCACAAGTATATCATCAAATACAATAATCTTATGCTCGTTATCATCCAAGTCTTTTACAGGTATAACATCGTCGGGATATCCTATAACCAATATATCCTCCTTGACACCAAGTTCGTTCTCAAGTTATCAGTGTAATCTGGTAACAGCTGATACTTGTCCTGGTCAAGGTTTTTTGTTTAAATCAAAACTTTATCATAGTTCAAGTTGTGGTTGAGTAATAGGTTCATTAGCAGATTAGTCTTACCAGAGCCAGTTCGTCCCACTAGCAGATAATGACAATTTGGTAGATCGTTGTCATATTTTTGAGACAGCACATTGTCTGTCTCAAAGTTTATTATGCTCATTCTATAACAAAGTAATATAAAATTTTGTCAACAATAATTACTATAACATGAGCTACTTCAGAAAATTTGCTACTCTTATCAGTAACATCGCAAGATCAACTCCATCATCATCCACAACTGATTTATGTTGTTGTTGTTGTTGTTGTTGTGGGGCTTAACGCCATTTTTCAGCACACGATAGGCTATACATGGCGGCCAGTATTAATGGTGGAGGAAGAAACCGGGAAATCCCCGAAAGAACCACCGACCCACGAGAAGCTACTGGCAAGCTTTCTCACATATCCACATTCGCCGAATCCGCGACTCGAACCCACGCAGACAGAGGTGAGATGGCAGTGATCCGTAACGGAGAGCGCTTTAGACCACTCGGCCACTCGGGGCCCCCAACTGATTTAACAAACTATGTTAAGCGAACTGGCGATACAATGTTTGGCAACCTCAATATGTCAGGAAAGCGGATAATAAACTTAGAAACAGCGTATCCGCTAAGCAACTCCAGCGCTGACAACACACAAGCTGTAAGTTACAATCAACTAACAACATTAGACAGCAAAAGGTTATCGTTGAGTGGCGGCACAATGACAGGAAACATTAACATGTCAGAAAATAAGATAACAAATCTGCAAACAACATATCCACTCGTAAGCGCGGATAACACACATGCTGTTAGTTATAATCAGCTAACTACAGCAGTATCAGGTAAACTTCCACTTACTGGAGGAATAATGACTGGTGACACAAATATGACAGGTAAGAAAATAATAAACTTAGAAAAATCTTATCCACCATCTAATCAAAACATTAGTCAAGCGGTAAGTATGAATCAGCTTAACGCGGTAGCAAATACAAAAATAAGTCAAACTTGTGATATAGTACCAGGTACGATTACATTTACCAACGGTGGAAGGATAACAAGACTGCCAACAGACTTTCCTCTGAGTGGAGAATCAGATGCAGTATCCTACGATCAATTAAAAGGATCTTTAAAACTTAGCGGAGGAGGAATGACAGAGTCTGTAGGTATGGGTGCTGAGTAATAATACTCAACTTGATAATACTCCGCTGTTCAACGGTAGCTGGGTAGCAAATGTAAAATTTGTAAGACAAAATTTTGTAATAAAATCCGGTGATACTATGAGAGGTAATCTTGTCAACAAGACAACATCAACTGCAATCCCATCAGCGGTTTCAGATTTAACAAATATAAATTACGTCAACGATATGTACCTGTTGCTGTATCTGATTTGATAAATAATCAGTATGTTGACGCATCTTATTCAGCAGCAGATGCACTTTAGTTGAAAAGACAGGTAGTACAATAACAGGTACCATCGACATGGTCGCAAATAAAATAACAACAACGTATGTTCCAGTTGCTGCATCTGATCTTACAAATAAGCAGTACGTGGATAGTGTTGTTGTTGGCAGTACAAAATGAGCTCGTAGTAAGGTTGGTTATATTCCATATCTATTTGACGCGACTGATAATCGTTTGGGTTTTGTTACAAGTGGTTCAACACAGTATCCCGGAAACTAACGCTATATCTGGTGGTCCTGAGTGGACAACTAACGGAGAAGCACGTAACTTTTGGATCAAAGTCCAATGCCCAGCAGCTGTTGCTGTATGGAAATTTCAGCTACGAAGACGACTAAATGTCAATGTCGGGAGCATATACAACTGGAGATTAGAGGGAGCGACAGATAATTCAACATGGATAACGTTATACAGCACGACTGGTGTTAATATAACAACGAGTCAGCAATTCACAATCGCTGATGCTAATACTGTTAATAAATATCTTTACTTTCGGATATATGTCATCAACGCAGAAAGTCCTTACCCGGGTCTTACAATGTTTCAGTTGTACGCGATTGATGATTTAGTGTAGACGTAGTTTATAATGTCACAAGTGATCTCATCAGACCCACCATCGATCAGAGTCGCAAAAGAATTTTACAGCGCTTTATGTGATCCTAAAACAGAAATAACAATAGCTGATGTTGAGAAAACGTTTACTTTTAATCAATAAAATTAATGAAACAGTTTCACTGATAAAAATAGAAATAATCGACTTCAATCATATTTCATCAGTTGTCTCTGACAATGACAAAAACGAGCTGATCAAGTACTACAAATACTATCATAAAAAACGTTACTGTGTCAGAGGTGCCAGAAAATATTACAGCAGAATAATAAGCGCGCTTAACTGTATCCCGATTGTGTTAACAACGGCAGAAATAGCATCAGCAGGAGGAACAGCAAACTCAATGTTGTTGATAGTGTCAGGAGCAGGTATTGTGTTATCAACAATAAACAAAAGAATCGAGACAAAATACGAAAGCAAAAATACTTCGTGTAAAAGAGCAGTAGCGACTTATAATAAAATATTAAACCAGCTTCGAGCATATGTCAAAGGTGAGAAGTTTATCATGTTGGACCTAATACAAGAACTGCGAGTCAAAGATAATTTGCTAGTTGATATGATACCAGAGTTTTAAAATACGAAAAACAGTATTCGGTAAATTTTATGTAAATTTCAAAAAATAAAATTATAACATTTTGTGTGATATGTGAAAAATAATGAAAATATTACTGTAGAGGACACTACGTTAAAGATGATAAGAATTCTTTTCCGTGGTAAGCATATGACAAGTATGCTTGACAATGAGAAATATGATACATATTTCAAAAGCAGAAACAAAATACAGTTGTCTCTTGTTCGTAAAGATGATTCTGAATATTTTGATAAACTTACTTTAACCACAGACAAGCTTTCTAAAACTACTGGCAATCTTTACAATCCGATATCGTAGGCCAAATACACAAAGATCACAACTGATGATGAGCTAAACAAAAAAATTTTATGTTGATAAAATGATAGTCTCACATGCAAATTTTATCAAAATGCTAAACCTGGTTCTCTCATAAGTGGTAAAATCAACTCATAATTGTTTAGTCATGATGGTCAAAGTTATATAATAGAAAAAGCTAAGACTTTAAAAATATCCCGAAATATCGCGGTGTAAAAATCGCAGTAGTAAATATATAGGGGGAGTTTCTGGATCGAACACATATTTTGCTTGACGACGATGATGATTTCCTTGATAAGTCCTCGAGTTCAGTAATCGATAATGAAATCGACGCTGTTGCCTCAACAAAGTTGTTTTCGTATTTGTTTTTCTAGCTCAGGGTCTTATGGTAAGGTGGTGGTCGTCCTAATACAAAATATGTGTTTGAGCCAGAAACCCCCTATATCTTTGCTACTAGGTATACCAACATTCTCTCCGTTGTGCATGTTGCTGATGCAAACATCACCTTACACCTGTCAAACTGTCAGAAGTACGCAATATCTGTGGAGCGACTCCTCCGGAGAAAACAAAAAGTATTACTGTTCTATAAATTGCTGTGCCAACACGCATCTGATGCATAATATTGTCTTGCAAAAATGGACGAGGTGATCTGAATGTGCGAGGAAGCAGCCTGCCTTCCGACCGTATGTAGCTCTATAGTTTCTCACCTAATGAACTTCAGAAGTAAATTGTAAAAATAAAAGAGCAGATAACGTCTTTTTCACATTTTATATATTTGGTAATTATTTACTGCACTTTCAGAAGCTGGAATTGTGTAGTCTGTCAAAATTAGTTTTCCCTATTTTAATAACAGCTAAAGATAGTGTAATTTAGACTAGTTCGGGCTGATTTTTTTTAGCACATTGAAGCACTCACTTTGGTTAGCTACGTGCTTAAATCATCTGCAATTTCCAAAAGTACAGTATCAAAAGAAATTTCAGCAACAGTACATGAAGTAACACAGATGTATGCCAACATTCTCTCCACTGTGCATATTGCAAATGTAAACAACTTCACCTTACACCTGTCACTCTCTCAGTTCATAATATCTGTAGAGCGGCCGTTATATATGTGGTGCACTCCGCCAAAGGCGAATCACTAAATCGATCAAATTCATGTTTATTCCTACACCTTCTTCTGAGATTGTCCAGAGACCTCTCTTGGAAAAGGCACATAGACAAGATAGTGAAAAAGGGGAACAGTAACCTTGGTTTCCTGCGCCGCAACCTTCAAATCAACAATGAAGAAGTAAAACGTGCAGCATATTTCACTCTGGTTCGACCAGGTCTTGAGTATTCCTCGACTGTGTGGACCCCACATAATAAAGATCTAATAAATAAGATTGAGATGGTTCAGAGGAGAGCTGCTAGATTCACCACAAATAAATATCGTAACACTAGCAGTGTCAGTACAATCTTGAACCATCTCCAGTGGGAATCACTCGAATCCAGGGGAACCAAGGCCCAGCTAACCATGTTGTACAAAATTGCAAACAACCTAGTGGACATACCAGCGGACAAATACCTGACCCTAGCATGCAGCCAAACTAGGGCAAACAACAAGAAAAAGTTCCAGTTAAAGTCAGCATCAACAAATTATTTTAAGTTCAGCTTTTTCCCATGTACAATAGGGACTTGGAACAAATTGCCATCAATAATTGCAGAAGCTCCTGACTTGGTATCTCCACAGGAGTCTGCAGTTTTATCAATAAAGCACGACGAAATTTCTGACAACATGAAATCACCTTAACGGTATTATAAATTAACACAAGGAATGCAAGCGCGACCACAACCCTCCGCTCGATTCAACTTTTCTCGCGCGTCTTTTATCGCTTCAGAATAGCAAGAAGACTGAAAAACTACACATATCCATTCAAAAAAACAGTAACGTACCAACGCATCACTCTCGGACGACCATCGCATGAATCCAATCCGGCGAATTAACCTTTATTTTCACCATTACGGTCACAAACCCTGTCAAACAGAACTCATTACAGGAAGTAGCCCATTTCTACCACGGGCTAAATAACGTCATGAAACTAATTTTACAAGATAAAATGTTTAACTTGTTTTCTATTTCAGATTGTATCATTTAATAATTTTTGTATAAATTTCCAGAACAGAAATATGTAGTTAAAGTTCGGATAGTACAAATAACGGTTGATGACGTCATCACATTTCAACTATTAAAGCCTAGACGGATGCTGGACCCGGAAGATTGAAAAATGTGTTTGATAGACTTTCTAGAGGTTGCCACCTGGTAAGATCATCTGTTATACTGAGTTTTTTTTCATAACAGAAAATGATAGTGAAGAAGAAAATATTATACTTGTAGGAGAGATGACAGACAGACAGATGAGGATGGGAACACAAAATACTAACATTATCAGGATTAATGTGTATACAATGCGTGGACAGTCTGAACGCTATCAGCAACTGTGTGTATGCATTCATGTATGCGCAGAGTGACAGCATTTTTTTACAACTTTTGAAAATAGTAGTAATATAATACTGTAAATAACATTTTCATTATGCATTCATTATTCTGAGCAAATTCAACTAATTGACGGAGTCCGCAGTATTAAATTTCTCTAGTATTAAAAGAGAACAGATTCTGCGCCGTGTTCGGAAAGATTATTAGACCTAACGCATATTTACTGCAGGGTAGAAACTAGTAGAAATGGGCTACTTCCTGTAATGAGTTCTGTATGACAGGGTTTGTGACCGTAATGGTGAAAATAAAGGTTAATTCGCCGGATTGGATTCATGCGATGGTCGTCCGAGAGTGATGCGTTGGTACGTTACTGTTTTTTGAATGGATATGTGTAGTTTTTCAGTCTTCTTGCTATTCTGAAGCGATAAAAGACGCGCGAGAAAAGTTGAATCGAGCGGAGGGTTGTGGTCACGCTTGCATTCCTTGTGTTAATTTATAATACCGTTAAGGTGATTTCATGTTGTCAGAAATTTCGTTGTGCTTTATTGATAAAACTGCAGACTCCTGTGGTATCTCACAAGCAGGAGCTTTCCAAAATCACATTCTAATGAACTAGTCGGCTACAAGTAAGACCTAGTGATTCTCAGGGCTATGCCGGTTGAGGTTCCTTATCTCATTGCCGCTACGGTAACCTGATTGGTCTGAGTATGAAGGAACGAAAACGTATACTGACACTCTTTTACTTATTTCTGCCTTTCCTATCATTAGGCCAACTCTTCTGACTGTGCTATCACTTCCGTCTTTACTTTATCTTTGACCACGCACCACCCGTTGCTTAATAATCAAGTGTGACTGCGTCAACGGATAGATAGATAGATAGATAGATAGATAGATGGATAGATAGATTCTCGACTTGACTGAAAAGGCCGAACGATATTCCAATCGGTTACACGTGATTATATGATGTTGAAAATTAATATCATTGTGAATTCAACTGAACGATCAATAGCTATAGAACGTGTTTTTGTTGTATGTTAATTAACTACTAAGCTGCCATTCATTGTGAACACATTGAAATGCGTTAAATATGAGTTCTAACGTATTAAAAGTATGTTTTATCGCATTAGTTGCAATTTCTAACGCGTTATTTGGTTCACTTTTCATCTTAACACAAATGGCATTTTATACTCCTCTACCTGGTTGGAAATCAGAAGGATTTTTTTTTTTTTTTTAAATCTAGGTTTATTTTTAGACTGTCTAAAGGGAGATAATACTGCAAATCCTTGGTTCTGTAACGTGCAGAGTCTTTTGTTTATTATTATATGGTGACGTTGATCGTTAAAACAGCTTCTAAATATAGAATAGAACAGGTAATTTCGAGTTTTAAATTAAGCAGTGGCAGACATTTAAGAAAAATAATAATGCACTTACAAATGTAGCATCAGTGTTCCTTTTTTACTCATCTACCCTATCTGTTGTACGTAATTCAGGAATACGATTATGAAAGGAATATCAAAATTACATTTAATAAATGAGAATTTGCCGAGTCTGTTTTCTAGTGCACTAGTCGATGCTGATGACTTCACACGCAGGAGCGCTACCCATTACAATTTAGAAAATTACACATATTTCAAATTATGATCATCAAGTAAATATCTTAAGCTGAACTTGATTTATGTTTGTATTCTCTTGCATGCTTACACGACATCGTTAGTTATTATGCCTTCTCCATATGGATGGTAGCCAGTGAATGAATGTATCAACTTTATTCAAACTTAATTAGTCTAATTAAACAAAAAAGATTGAAACGAAAGTCTTACCTTTCCAACATTGATATGCTAATGAATTGTGGTGTACAATCCAAATCATGTTTATGAATCATTTGGTATTCTCTAGGGAGGACTCGACCAACGGCATATGTCATTTGGAAATTTCACGAGATACGCCTATCAATGTTATTAATAGCAAATGGGATAACCAGGTTTACATTGGGCGGAGCAGCAGAGAGGGTGGACCCTACAACTTTTTTGAGACCTTATTTATGAAAAATAAAGGTTCCTACAAAGACTGAAAACAAAGGTCAATAACGCTAAACCGAGCACATTTCGTTATTGCGGAGACCGCGTTAACGAAATCTTGTGGGTTTGTTACTCGTCATTGACGTGTATTTTCCAAATTTTATGCGACTCTTTTACGTCTGGGTCACGCACACGTGGTCTCACCCTCTCTGCTGCTGTAATTAAACATCTAAAAACAATAAAAATAAAACATAATAGTCCCCAGAGAGGACTGTTTTTAAAGACGGCACAAAACATTTATAGCATATTTACAGCATTATATATGAGGACTGCACAAACACATAATTATAGCATATTTACAGTATTTACATATTTACATGTATACATAGTTACATATTTAGTTATTTACATGTATGCATATTTACATATTTACATGTACACATACATAACCACCAGGGGCTTTCTCTATGAAACGCAGCAAATAAACTTATCCTAAGGGACAGCACAAACACATAATTATAGCATATTTACAGTATTTACATGTACACATACACAACCGGGGGCCTTCTATACGTTCAGCGGATTTTGCACAGTCCCCCATAATCAACCTGGGGTGTGCAAAAGTGTACCCACCACGTGGTGACATGGCGGAAGAGTGTGTTTTTTCTGTTGAATTTCGAGCGAATGGGTCGCGGACCCCCAATTATTAATAAATAATTGGCCTCGGGTCGCCACCCCCGACATATGTCTGGTGCAGGGAATCGAACCACAGGCCTCGAGTATGAGAGCCAGACGCGTTAACCAATACACTATGATCTTCAGTTACAAATATATGCTTCAAAAATAATCGTATAGTTACCTAGCAGGAAATTCCCCTTGACTGAGTCAAGGGCGATTAGTATATACTCGACGGATTCTGAATAAAATCAAGAAAACAGGAAATAAAATGACGCGCATAGATGTAGTTTACAATCTATTTCAGGTGATACGCAGTTGTATACATTCACACAGAGATATAATTGTTCCGTGACTGTGTTATGGTTGAGACTTCTATCAATGGAGGAAGTACTTTTTCATAGGTATTTTCTCTAAACACAGATACAATTACTGATTCTACATAACTACGGTGAATCAATATTACTGTGCAGACGATGTATATGTATATATTTGCACAGTTAAGATATAGGTTACGCTATATCCTTGACTTAGTCAAGGGGAAATAACTGCTTAATTACTCTATCTTTTACTTGAGGGTTATTTCCTTCATGATATCTGTAGTCTAGTAAATTTATATAATTTTTATCTGCTTTGTGTTGTAAATTTAGAATTGGGAAACATCTTATCGTTTTCACACTACGCTGATAGAATCAAGGACCAAAAATTCTATCGATGCCTATACGATACCTCGACCTAGGGTCATGTAAATTTATTGTTATAAATCCGTGTGGGGTAGATTTTGCATGAGAAAATAAATTTTTGAATTTAATCATGTCCATATCCCCTGAACACCAAGTTTGATGAATATTTCGCAGCGTATGTGTATCAACTCCATTAAATACAACTAAAATATTGCAGTTATCTCTGATCACTTTTGGAATTTGTGTATACCGCTGGGTAACATAAATCACGTCTATGTTTTTATGTCTGCCTCTGGAAAATATCCGGGCAGGATTTGATTGGTTATTCAGCATCACATCATCGTATACCACAAGATGATTAATAAATCCGTCAAGGTCGTCTACTGATGGCGCTTTATCAATATCGGTAGTAAAATCAATAATATTGTCGCCGTTTTCATTAAACGACTTTGCATTTTAATTAAAATCTTTAAAAACTTCATAACATCGCTGATCATCCACAGATGGAGATACTAAATATAATTTATCCCACTTGAGCCATCTCATTATCAAATTAAGCAATAATTGTGTTTTACCACTTCCAGATGGACCTATTATGATTGTTCTAATAGAATTCGGTGGCGCTGGGTGATGCTTGACTGGCTCTTGTTTTCGTGTCGCTGAAAAGTCAATTATATCCATATGATAAATAATATGAATCTATATTGTGTTCGATGCAAGGCACCCACCCCCACCGTTGAATTAACAACAACAATAACAAAAAATAAAAGGCGTGCACTGACAGGTAAGTGTGAAAAGTGTGGTACAAAAAAATACAAATTGATTTCGTCTAGCACAAAAACAGGCGGTGATATTTCCGCGACGTTGGGAAAATTACCAGGGACTCCATGGGCTAAATACCCAGGGGAAAAACACTTACCCGGATACAATTATTGTGGTCCTGGAACTCGACTTGATATCAGGCTTGATGACCGAGACTATCCAAAACCAGGAGAATACCCAATAAATAAGACTGATCAAGCGTGTCATGTTCATGATGTCGCGTATCGAAGTAAAGATTTACAACAACGGCATCTTGCAGATGTTAAATTGATTCATGCGTTAGATTCTATACCTGATAAATCTCTCAGAGTGAAACTTGCTAGTTTTCTGTGAAATCTGCTATGAAGGGTAAACTAATGCTAGGGGCTGGTAATTAATCAACTGATTATTATCATAATAATGGAATCTGTTTATTATAGCCCAAGAGGATACTGGAAAGGTAAAGCAGTAATTGGTAAACTTGCTGAAGCAGCAAAAGTCTCACGTGCTGTTGTTGCAGCGTGGTTAGCACGACAGGCAATATGGCAAATCTATCTACGTCCACCTAAAAAAATTCAGTACGCGTATTTTGATGTCAGCGTTCCCAATGAAGTTCATCAAGCAGATATTTTGTTTTTACCACACGATACTATTAAAACACGTGGACGTCAATCACGCACATACAAATACGCATTAACTGTCGTTGACGTTGCCAGTAGATATAAAGAAGCAGAGCCGCTATCAACAAAAACAGCATCTGAAGTTGCATCTGCGTTTGAACGAATTTATCAACGAGGATCCGGACCACAAGGTGGTCTACGATGGCCACAACTATTACAGGTTGATCCTGGCAAAGAATTTCTTGGTGCAGTATCATCGCTGATGAAGCAACATAATGTTAAAATCAGATGAGGACACACAGTAATTCATCGTGATCAGGCAATAGTTGAACGATTTAATCGAACACTTGCTGAGCAGCTATTTGGATACCAGTATGCGAAGGAAATAATTCAGAGCGACAAGAGATCTCGTGAATGGGTTGCAAGATTACCAAGTGTGATAGCTGCGTTAAATAATGAGATTACTCGTTCAGTTTCTTTGAAACCGATTGATGCGATTACGGAAAAATATATAACACCTCGGAACAAAATCATACAATCCCAACCAGTATTAGGCAATGTGACTGTAAGATATCTATATGAACTTGGTGAACTTGAAGGAGGTACAAAAAAGAGCAACTGATCCTATCTGGAGTGTGACTACACATAAAATTTCTAGCGTGGTAAGATCCTCGGGTAGGCCTGCAATCTACAGACTAGATTCAACTGCTACTCAGTGTGGATTTGTACGCGAACAATTACAAATAATTCCTGAAGACACACAATTACCACCGCGTACACTTCTGTAAATTGGAACCCCTACGTCGATTGAATTCAAGATAGGTCAGCATCACATTTTTGCGCGTGTGACCAATACTACTATTAATTCTGTCTATGGTGAACTGTCTTGGATTATTACTCGAATATTCCCATAGCATATTACAGTTACAACTTGCACAATGATTATTCTGTCGTTGTTTTAGTGTCATAATAAATTCAACATCGATATCAAAGTCGCGATTATTTTTTTGTCACATTGTTTATACCCAGATAGTTTCTTTCTTATTACGCCGTTGTTGTCGCCGGCAGTTTGATTATTATTTTCTATAAAATTCATGATAACCCTGTGCAGTTGAGATATTCTTCTGACTCGATATACCGCAAGATAAACTAAATTTGACCATTCGATTCAATCATCGATGATCCAGATATTTGTGTCAGCGATAGTTAATCCTTGCGATGAATGAATCGTTATAGCATATCCTAATTTCCATGGAGTTTTTTCCATGCTGAATGCGCGTTCAACAGCATCAATATCAACTAAAACAATATCATTTAGTACGAGATTCTGTTTCTCATCTGATCCTGGAATTTCAACATCAACATTTTGTCGTCGAGTATCTGCTGGGTGATAACACAATGGTACAGGTAGACTTGAAAATCTTTCTTTATGTAACAGAAATAATTCTCTTGCAGTGTATCACGAACTATTTTTCTACTCGCAACTATCAAATCATTTGGTGTCCACAAATTCCAAAAATCATTCAGAGGAGTTTCCGAAATTACCTCACGCGCTATCTCACACTTTATTCTAACTGGTTGTAATCGAATTAATCTTTTAAAATCTTTCAGGGGTTCATCAATAGCTCTATGATCATCGGTTATTTCTTCATAATAATTCACGAATGTCTTTAACCAATCATGTGGCGATTCTCCCACAAACGGTGGTGGTTGACCATGATCACTACACATTATCACAGCGGTGTTCTTCAATAACAGCCAATCAAGAAACATTTTTAATGTTTCCAGCGATACCGTACAAATCTCATCCCAAATGATAATCCGAGGGATATATTTCTCACCCATTCGCGATGGTGTCCACGTATTCCCGCACCATCTGAAGAAACTATGATAGGTTTGAGATTTTACTCCTCGTTGTTTTATTTCTCTGGCTAATCTATGTGTAGGTGTCAGCACAATCATGTCAACGGTGTTCTTCAAACCCGTAACATCGTTACGGCGAAATAATTCAATGGCACGTGTTGTTTTTCCAGAACCTCCAGGTCCATTAAGATAAACGGTTTTATGTCTGGCCACAGGATCAAACACAGATGGTGCTGATGATTTTAATATTTGATTGTCATTACCATAATATATTTCCTTGATTTCAACGTCTGCAGATTCGGAATAGTCAAGCATATTTTCTTTTTTTATTCTCCGTGATCCCCATTCACCATTGCCGAGTAGCGGTTTTATTAAATTCACGTATGCGCTATTTATATAAAATGAATCCGTGGCAACTCTAACCGCGTAACGAGGAAATCTGCTCCCCATCGATAATAAATTTATCGAAACGTAAGCGAGCATAGAAGATCTTAAATGAGTAAACTGCGGTGACTCACCATCACTATAGCTCACGATTGTACCTAATTTAGACCCGTCTGATAAATAAGCATTATTTCGGCTTATAAACATATTTCTTTCCGTTGTATCAGCAATTATAAAATCGAGTTCAGCATCATCCATAATTAATCTTGTACACGTTCGTTTATGATCACACGCACCACCCTGAGTAAACTTACCAATTATTTTCCTGCCGAAATCTTTGGCAATTTTCTCATTGTTTTCTTTTCTGAATTTAGACACATTACTGATAATTTAACAATATCATCCTCGCCAAGGTCAGGAAATTTCTCCCTGACATCGCTTTCTGCATCAAACTTATCTGGTTCTGGTAACCAAACTTGTTTCTGCGAATGATACGATATAATGGCTTCGTTCACGCGCAATGACGTTAATATCGCGGCATCAAGCATATATCGTAACAATACTGTCGGAGCCCAATGGCGCTCTGAAAAATGTCTTCCAAACCAAACATAAATAATCAGATGCAGATTTTTCGCAAATTCGAATGACTCTATACAAGCAAATCCAAGCAAAATTTGGTAAGAGTCCGTTTATCGCAACTCTTGTCATCTCGTGTGTGGGATGTCCAAATCGCTTAAAGTATTCAGAACATTCTCCGTATCCAAGAAAACTTCCAGGATAGCACGCTACCATATCAACCGATATAATATCGCTATGGTCGTATTTAGTATTCCACAATCCGCCATGTCTGTATTCGATACAACTGCACTGGACATCAAAGAGAAATTCCGATCGTGTCGGTTTCCATGAATTTTTTTCTTGAGCAGCGTGGGCAGCAACTGAAGGAACTGTAAAACAATTATTTAGTAATTGTTCCACCCTGACATCGTCAGCGGTATATTTCCGAGCAAGATTTTTCATGTCCTCGTGGAGAGATTCTGTACGATAAATTTCTCCATTAGGCCTTACAAACTGATCATAATTTTCTTCATCTGAACTCTTAAATAACCACACAGACACAGGGTCAATTTTACTAATATCGTTGATAAAATCAAGTATATAACCGCTGTAGAATTTAACTATTCGTTCTCGTGGAAATATTGTCACCGCGGACGTCCATGCGTGTGCGTTATGATCAATGATCGTTATAGGGTTTCCATTTTTCTTATATTTCGGTTTGTATAAAATCTCTCCGGTTAATCTATTCACCGTGATCGGAAATCTTAATTATTTTTTTTTCTAACTCAGCAACGTCCCTGCTAGACGCTCTGGTATCTTTAACTGTTTCTGCCCACGCGCTTATCTTTTAACGTCGCAGATCTGTTAAACCGTTTCCGCGTACCGCTTTTGAGAAATGTTCTATAACTCGCTCAGCTACGCAATTTAGCCGCGATAATTTCATAGGCTTAAGATTTTCAACGCTGGGTTTATCATTTAGCGGATATATCACATAAACAACTGCGGTTACAGGATATGCTCGTTCACAATATGGTTTATCAATACTAGTCAGTACACCAGGCCTGGATCTTTTATCCAGTATAACAGTATTATTTCCAGTATGAAGTCGTACAGGTTCACGTTTATCACGGATAATCCAAGTGTCGTCATCTGTCTGCACAATAAATTTGATCAGAATAATATATCGCTGATTATCAAGGTAATTGATAATACTTCTTCCTCGTTCGTTATTCATTCTGACATCGACGGTATCTCTGATTCTAAATGTCGACCAAGTATGAGTAGCACCATCATCCCGGAATTCCTTCTTAGCTTCACGAATGCGATCAGTTATATCGCTATTTATCAAAGCAAGATCTTGCATTGAGTATTTAGATTTCCCGATGACGAAATCATTGAGCTTGTCAAGTTCGAATATTGCTCTAGAAGGTTCAATTGCGGATAATCTCTCAAATTCCTCCATGCTATAATTAAGACAAATATATTTGTAATTAAACTTAATTACACGTATAATGATACAAGCAAATAACAAATCCAAGTGGTTAATGATAAGATTTTCTCTTCCTTGTAATAAATCATGCGTAAATGAATTCTATAGTTACCACATGCAAAGTTTTCGCAAAGGGATTCTAGGACCGAAACCGTGTTTACGATGTGGTGTTGGGGTCAGAGGAGAAACACGGTTATGTGTGCAATGCGGTGGTAAAAGATACAGAGAGGTGAAACGATATTATGATAAAAAAAATATAATAATGAATCCCCGTTAAAAACTACCGAAGACTATCTCGGCTGGTTTTCAAAATATTTTGACAAATAGTATTACTATATAAATGGAGCAAAATAAATTTGTGAAACATCCAATAATTAAAAATTATGAAGCATCCAGAGATGGTATTATAAGAAACTGCAGATTAAAAAAAAAAAAACAGTCGGTTTTGTTACTAGTACTGGATATGTCATGTTTAATACTGGGGAAAAAAAATTATTACTCCCACAGATTCGTATTCGAGTGTTTTTTATGGGGTTGTCGAAGATGGATTTGTGATCGATCACATCAATTCAGACCCGAAAGATAATTCTTTAGAAACTTTACGAATTATCTCACAGTCAGAATTGTAAATTTGGAAGAACCGGTGATAATGATAATTCTCCAAGATCAGTTGTATCAACGAATACAGAGACTGGTAAAGAAATAATATTTCCTTCGACATATGCGGCTGGTAAATATTTTGACATTTGCCGTGCTTCAATACATTTAGCTGCAAATTAATATAACTAAATCAGCGTATTCAAAGAAATTCAAACAAAAGATCAAATTCCAGTATACATAACTCCGTTAAGCAAACGCTAGTTATCCTGATTTCTCGCTTTGACAACGAAACGTTATAGTTTATATTTATATTTTTACTTTAATTCAGAAATATTTTTATATTAAATAAATACTTATCATATAATGAATCATGAAAATATTAATGCTATTATTGTTGCTATTAAGCAATTACAACAAGACGGTGAAAAAATATCTGATGAACTTGATCCTCAAAAAAATTATGAGCGATTTTGAATCATTACAATCTCGGAAATTAGAAAATAGGTATACGCTGCTCTCCGATTATAGATTCATAAAGTTGATCCAATAGGCGATGTTACAGTCGTTGGCAGCAATTACAGACACACAGATGAAATTATTTGTTCCTCTTTCACGTTCAATCGAAAAGGTTAGGTCAGAGTTATCTCACGAATACGAAATAAAAAGACTTGTACACGCTCGTGTAAAATAATTGAGAGATATTATGTCACTGACGGAGTCAACGGCGAAAGATGACGACGAGTGTGACTCCGTTCATAATAGTGAAAGCGACGGTGGTGACTACGTCACTAGTGAAAAACGAAACCAATAGTATCACCGTGACTGTGGTACCAGCTAAACAAGAGGGATAATAATCACGGGGTAAAAAAAAGTATTTTGTCCTTGACAAACAACGTCCTTGACAACGTCAAGAGGGACATTGTTTTTTTTTTTTTGCTTGGTGTTTTCTATGATCGTGAGATCTATGAGCGACGTTCTACGAACGCACATACAGATTTATACACACTGTCTCTGACCTAAGATTGAGCAAGTGGCCAGTATGGTCAGTAAGTTTAAAATTTATCCTTGATAAAAGCGGACTATGACATTTTAGATAAACAACGTTGATTGGTTCTGATACAATCAAATCGGCTGGGGATACTTGAGGTGTAAATGAATACAGAATGTATCCTTGCTGGGCCTGATTGGATTTTTCAGTGTCAACTTGATAACTACCGTCGATGACATCGCACACTAGATTTAAAGCGATCGTTGATGTAATATTAACGATATCCGGTGATATATGTCGACCAACCGAGTACGGATCGTTGTTGTATCGGAGAATACTTGATGGTGAACCTATTTTTCTCCATGATTCAAGGATCTTGGGAAGATAATTGTCAGTAACATCAGTAAGTCTCTTTTTTAATCCATCCGTATCGAGATCTGGTATCATAAATGTTGGTAATTTTTCTCTGGTTATTTTATAATGATCAAGGAATACTCTTACCATGGAATCATTTGGGTCTTTCTTTTCCCTTTCGATGAATTCTACGACAATAGTTCGGTTGGTAAAGTTCATATCGGATCTAATTTTATTTAAGTGTATTATTGTTTCAATGATTTGTTGTTTTGTGTCATCGTCGTAGAATTGTGACAGCGACAAAAATAGATTTTTTAAATCAGTAATTTTACGATTGTATTCAAGATTAACAATCGCAGAAATATTTTTAAATATTTCACCGTCAAAATATTCTTCGTACTCATCCCGCGGTGGCGGTTTTATTTCTTTAAAATTGGTTAATGAATGATGAAGTACAGGATATTTTGTTCCATCACTATCAGTATTAAATCGTGATGAATCTATTACTGGAAAACTAATATTTCTTAGAAAATATCTTGGAATTTCTGTTGATCTTTTTGCCGTTATGAAAAATTAATTTTTGACCGGTTCAGCAGGGCCAGAATAAACCGGCGCGACTGCCGGCCATCCTAACACAGTTCTAATCGAAGACTGATAAATGTGAACGGCGTAATCCGGCGACAATATTTCGATGCCAGATGACAGCGTTAGTTCGTGAACAGTAATGGCTATCTTTAATTCTTTTCCTGTGATGGATTTAATTCTGCGTTGGAATTCTTCATTGATCTGTTTTATTTCATAACTGCCCGTTGGAATACCGACTACTTGCCAACCAGGAGTTCCATCGGGTTTGTTTTTATTTGCAAATACCAAAGAATTATTCGGCAGAAGACCACCGAATGATTTTGACCAAATATTTGGCCAACTATAATAAACCCTTAATTGCGCTAATGCAATTTCTTTTGCTGGTATTGCAGTTTGAAAATTAATACTGAATTCAGGATTAGTTGAACTCACTGATATCATTGTGGTTCTTACCGGAGCAGTATTAGTGACTATTTGCTGTAGTAATTCCTGTGATGTCATTATTATACTATTATTATCCTAAATCCCTGATTTTTTCAGTACGGTCGTCAAATGCTTCATTGTAGATCTTTATTATTATATTGAATTCTTCATCGGATATTATTCCATCGTTGAGCGACGAAGAAATCATCGACGATAATTTGGAATATGCTACAGTTGCAGTATGTAATTTCATCGTGTACTTGTTCAATTTTTCATTTGTGCACGTATTTATCTTCTTTGCAATAATATTAAAAATACCCACGATAGTTGTTGCGGATGAAACGATAATCGTTATAACGATCGGCGTTGTCATCGTCAACGTTGATAATACTAAGTCGGTTCCAGCAACAATCGCGGAAACCGAATAAACGATGATATCAACGACAACCGTACGTCTACGATATTTCTCTATTTTTGCTGTATAATCATCGATGATGGTTTTTAGTTTATTCTGCCATGTTGTTACTTGATTGTATCTGTATCGCTGAACGTCTATCATTATACTGTATTAAGTAATTAATTGAGGCGTTTCAGTTACAAATTCCAGACACCACCAGTAAGACGCTGTGGTTATTTTCTTATCGGATGGTTCCAACATAAACATTTCTTCGGTATCTTTATTTAATATGACAGACACGGTTCCAGAAAAATTATCGGTTGAATGACGCCATAGATACGTGGTATATATCTTAAATTTTACACCGCTAAATACTGACAGCCTGTACACGCCAGTGACCTCCGCGGTATGTTTGATAGTGTTATTTTGTGGTGTCCATGTTGATGATCTTGATGATACTGTGTATACTATACTGTTGACCTGTGCGTGGGGAATTTTAATCAGATTAGTTTTTTGAACGATATTAGGAATTCCATTGATAATATCGTTGAGTTTCGTGTTAACGTCTGCGAGTTTAATATCAACGATTGGTGGACTTCCAAAAAAATTCATTAGTGGTTTTGTTTACGTTTCTGCGAAAATTCATAAACAGTTGTATATGATTAAAAAATTCAGTTCTAAATGCGGTCATTTTATCATAGATCGTCGACAACGAAGTTGTCATCGGAATATTGTTATCGTCGACATATTTTTTTGTTGCAGCGTCGAGATTATCTGTTGGTTCTCCTACATTAATGATTTTATTGTTGTTCATGTTAATGACGCCGTTTATTACATCACCGATTTTTAACACTCGTTCAATTATGCTATCTGGGATCGAAGACGGAGTAACAACACTAGGAACAAGTTTACCCTCTTTATCATATACAGCAATAAGACCTTCTCGCTATAATCGATTACGAATAATAATATCGTTGATTGAAATATTACTCGTCTTCAATTTTCCTTCACGGTTTTGAAATACAACAAGTTCGTTTGGATCAACGTTGGTAAGATTGAGCATTTCAGATAATTCATCATTGATCTGTTTTGTTACTCGCTTGAGTAAATCTTCACCTGGTACTTGTTGAGGCTTGGTTTTAGCTGATCTTCCGTAAATATCTACCATTATATGATTAGCGACTATTTAAAACAGAACTCGTGTATTCGTGTACAGCCTTAAGAAGTGACTTCGCTGATCTTGATACAGCATCAAGTACTGCTAGTGCTTCACGGCCACATATCGGCGGGTCGGTTATTTTTTGTGTTGGTAGCGTTGAATACCAGACTGGAATATTTTGAAGTCTGTCGATATATTTTAAAAATTCTTTTGGTGGCGCCAACCCATGCGAATCAAAATAAATAATTCCACGTGGATCAATCGCGTAAGCAACCCAATGAGTACCACGGCCGGAGTTTTTATCGAGGTTGATTACTCCGGTTTCAACGTTGTTTGGTTTGTGTGGTAATTGATCACGCATTAAAACACCTCTGAAATTCTTTATATTTAGTTCCTTAGCAGCATCGAGTAAATCAAAATTAGACATCGGGAATATTAACGAGTCCCTGGAAGTTTTAATCCTTTTCCATATCGAGACCCTGAAAGTCTTAGACCCTCTCCTTTTTTTTTGATTCCTTCTCCAGTTGTTTTCTTCAGCGCCATTCCAGCAGCTGTCCCAACTGCACCTAACGCTGCAGCTTTTGCAACAGCTGGAGCGGCAGCAGCTATCGCTATCAACGCTGGGATAGCTGCAAGAAGTGGAAATATACCACCGGTCTTAACGATGTCGCTGATGGCACCCGCAGAAAGATCTACTCGTATACCTTTCTTTGATTGCTTAACCGTATTAAAATGCTTGAGCTGGCGTTCTGTCAGCGATAGTTTATTTGAACCACACCTGCGATATGTTCTTGTTTTAATATTTTTACTCCAGATTTTTTTGCTGATGCTGATTGAAGTTTTTTAATCTTACCAGGAGTCAGACTGACACTGACGTGATGATATGACATTTATGATATATTACTGACCTCTAAATTAACACCTGCATATTTTCCACTGGGGCATCAATGACTCTCATTCGACCACCAACACCATCAAGTAGCATTGTCTTATCGCTGAATATAACCGCGATTGCTCTGTAATTAGCAATAGCTCCTCGCTTAACACGAGCTCGAAAATATATATCAACGGTAGACTGTCTAACAAATCTAAATGTTCCAGCGAAAAGTAATAGATCGTATACAGCGTTGTAAAATCTAGCTGTGATATTTGTAAACCAGTATTGACATCTTGATCACGTCCCATGTACATTAACAGACGATGATATGCACGTGCCACATGATTTTACTCAAAATTCAACAAAATATCCTCTGATGGTTCTTGATGTCCATTTATCCTCAGCGAAACCTCAGTAACCCCAAGTTTGTCAAATATCATCATACTACGCGTCTGATCATTTACTCGTGCAGCATCTTGAAAAGCAATAAATATATGTCGTGGCGCAGAGATACCTTGTTGTGATGCTATTTGCCATGTAAATAGCCCATTAATGTTACTTTGAACAGCATCTGTGGTTGTTGTTAACCATGATAGCGTCGACTTACCGCCGCTGTCCATGAAAGAAAGTATCCGCTGTTCTTCGGTTAACGACGGTGTCATTGTTGTTATCCATAATGAAAGTTTTGTCAAAGTAACTTTACCAGCATCATCGGCGGGTCGCCATATTGCATCATCATCTGTGGCTTTTCGTACGAGCACAACCGTGTGTTTGGCTCCGAAAATAACCTTTCTGACATCTCTGCAAAATCCAAAAATATGTGATAACGGAATTGCACATAAAAGTCTTCTACTTGTACCCTGCAACATTGCTCGACGTGCTGTGAATCCCATGTTGAAGTTTGCATTAGCACCATGAACCACCGCAACCACATCCGCGTCGTCAGCAGCAGCCGAAACCTTTTTTGGTCTTCTTATATCGTACTGTCTGTTGTCAGGGTGGTCGGAAGTGTCCTTGGTAAACATTATTGACGGACCAGCTGATCTTGAATAATCGTCGCTGTATCTTGCTAGACCAAGTATCGTTGTGGCAACGTCGACGTCTTTCTGAATTGATTCAATATTTCTTCCGTCGATGATATATGTAGCACTATCAAACAACGCCATAATACCATTATTAACAAAACCAGCACTAATATCAGCTCCGTATTCAGTATCATCCGTTTTTAAAATTTCACCTTCTACTTCAATAAATGCTTCAGCGGGTAAGAAATATCTACTTGTATCTTGAACTTGTAATTCGATTCGTCCACGCTGGTTTGGCTGTCGTGCGTCATAAGAATAATATTAATAATCATGCATAGAATCATTCTTGGGAACCGGTGCGTCAATGTCAGATGCGGGATCAGGCATGCGTTTGAACATATTTATGTTATTGGTTATCGTTTAACACGAAAACCACTTCCTGCTACCAGACTAGCGGTTATATTTTTTTATTTTTCACCAACCAATGACACTAATTTTTGATTTGCGGCTTGATTTATTATTTTACTAACGTTTGCAGGCATCATTTCAGTGCTGGGTAATTTTACTGGTGGGGGTAGGACAATTTGTGGTCTACGCGTTAATCGTAATAATCTATCCTTGATTGCAGAAAATGTTCTACTAGCAACGTCACCAGCAGCGCTAATACCTTTATCACGAATAACATCTATAGCTTTCATTCATAGTTGCTTTGCGATTGGTATTGCTTTTGGGGCTATCCTCGAAAATAAACCCTGCACAACATCACCGAGTCCATCTCCGTAGTACATTTTGTACACGGGTAATCTTGAATTTACCACTCGTATCATGGTTGGCCTATGTTGAGAAGGATGTATAACCATGTTATTCTATACTATTTGTTCAATCACTGTAGTAATCGTCGATGATTTCATCGATGAGGGACCGATACACGCTGGCGTCCATGATACCGCCTGTAAATAATCGTTGACAAAAAACAGCTGCTTCATTAATGATTTCTGGAGAATTATTACCAGCTCGTTTTCCACCATTCAGAATTTCTAATCTGTCCACGTCAGCAAGGACGTTATTGGGACATGGAGTAATAAGACCGCTCCCCCTGGTACCTGTACCAATACCACTTCCAGTGGCACCCGGGGCATCCTGCAATTCTTCTTTCTCACCTGTTGTTTCCACTGTTTCTTTCTTCTTTGATCTTAATTTCCTTTTTACTTTTGCTTCTTCAAGTTGCTGTTTTATTTCTTCTTCTCTTTCCTTTCTTGTTTCTTTTGCTTGTTCAATATGCTCTTTCACTAACTGGTTGAAAATATCAAACTGATTAATATATTTTTCTCTTTGAGAATATCCATACGCGGCAATCCCCATTAATTGTTTTCGGTCTCTGATAGCGGCAATACCTTCAGGTGTGAATTTATCGGTTATTTTGGTTTTGGTTTTTGGTGGTTCAGGTTGTGGTTGAATTTCAGGTAGTGGTTGAGGAAGTTGCCTGGGTGGTGGTCGAGTTGCTCGAAGACGCCCAGCATTATCGGCAGGCAATGTTTCAATAGCTTTTTGTGTTGCCTCAGTTGCTTTAATAATTTTTTTGGTTGGTTCGACAATTGGTTTAAATAATTGTTCTGCACCTTCTACAAATTCCACCTGAGACTCCTGACGCGCTTGTAATTGCTGTTTGACAGAATCACGGACAGGTAGATATTTCTTAATTGCCTCGAATCACTCTCGAGCTAGTCTAGCTGAGTGAGCTTCATCAATCATTATTGATATAATAGTTATTTAATTACAGCAGCAGGAAGGGTGCAGCAAGTATGAAAAATATGGGATGCATAATTTTGTTCAGCTTTCATGTAAAAAATAAATTCAAATATTAATAATCGCGATAATAAATTTTTCTGTAGTTGTCATGGTACTGGCGATCGTATCATAATCATAGTCACATAAATGCACGTCGATGTAATCAATAAGTCTAAAACTTTCTTGTTTGATGGTGTCATACCACTCCGCGGTGATTCTATCTGAAATAATCTTTGTGATCTCAGATTTTTCAATCCGACATGTGTTATATTTTCGTTTTATCACGCACGATAACATATGTAAATTATACTTGTCGAATTCCCATTCTTCAACAAACTTCAATATATCATCATCTGTTGTTATGATACCATTGTTTGTAGACACAAATGACACGTGCATTTTTAGTTGCGGATGGCATCCTTGTTTGATCTTTTTGGCCAAAGACCCATATATATATATATATATATATATATATATATATATATATATATATATATATATATATATATATATATATATATATATATATTCTTGTCTTTGATTCACAGGTTCTCTTAATTCATAGTCTATTAATAAACGGCGATAACAGTCAAAGTGAGCATTATCAGATCTAATCTGCCGAGTATCAGTAGCGATGCGAAATATATCCCTGTGCCAATTAAAAGTTCCTAACGTTTTAATATATTCGGGTTTCACGTATACTTCTCGCTGACAATATCCATGCCAGGTAATCTCCATTAATTCGCCTATCTTTGATTCTTTGATAGTGGCAATACCTTCAGGCGTAAATTTATCAGTTATTTTGGTTTTTGATGCTCGAGCTAATCTAGCTAAATGAAATTCATCAATCATTATAATATCAATAACTTTTTTTAATCGACAGCAGCAAAGGAGGGTAACCGACCTTTTTTTTCAGCCTTCGTAGGAACCTTTATTTTCCTGCACAAAAATGGCCTCTTTACCCTCAGGAACCTTTATTTTCCTGCACAAAATGGTCTGTTAACCCACAAGATTTCCTCGACGCGGTCTCCGCACAACGAAATGTATTCGGTTAATGGATTTTGTTTAGCGTTATTGACCTTTGTTTTCAGCCTTTGTAGGAACCTTTATCTTTTATAAATAAGGTCTCAAAAAAGTTGTAGGGTCCACCCTCTCTGCTGCTGGCTGGGAATGTTTTTCTGTGAAAGCTGTCTCAAGTTTCATATTTTCAGAATCATGTTTAAGACTTTATAGGGTGCGAAGCGGTATTGCAAAACCAAATGTCTTTAAAACATTTGAAAATTCACTTGTTAAAATAAACCATTCTAATTATTATGTGAAAAGCAGTATTTGAAATTTCTTCCCCCTTTTTTATGCGTGAAATTAAATATTTTCCACATCTAAACTCGAAACATTTCATAACCAACATTTTTTTTTATCATCCAGAATTATGAGGGGGTTTTGTTGTCTTGGTATGATAAATAATAAAACTTGCAAAAGCATCACATTCACATTATTTTAGAAACAAAGTCACGGTTGTGGCAAATCGTAATTTTGTGCAGGAAATAGTCTGAAATATTTAAGTAGTTAATATTGGTATAATAATTCAAATGTGTGTGACTGACCTATGTAACCATGGCAACATATACGTTTTAATACGGGTTATCATCCTAGACGACAATGCACATACCCGCTCCTACCACTATAAGGCCCAGAACTGAAGGTACCCGGGACGAACATAAATCGTATTAATCTCTATCTTTCCTGACAGTTCGACAAGCTTTACTGAGTTTCATTATTATTCTTGTCAAACGATAACGTTCTTAAGCAGCAGAGGAGGTGAACAGACCACTTGTCTGAATTGTCATTTGTCTAAAAAATAAGGGTTCCTACGAAGGCTGAAAATAAGGTCGATAACGCTAAACCAAAGCCTCTAACTGACCGAGAGTTTCTCTAATTGGTGTAGCTCATTTTGTTATTTTATCTTTGACTCTTTGTTTTTATTTTATGGTGTGTTTCGTTTACTCGCCGGGTCACTCAGTATTGGTTGTTCACCTCCTCTGCTGCTGTAAATTAAACAGCCAGTATAAATATTATCAATAAAGATTGGAGAACCACACTCAGCTAGATTAGCTCGAGAGCGACTAGAGGCAATTAAAAAATATTTACCTGTTCGTGATTCTGTTAAGCAACAACTACAATCACGTCAGGAATCTCAAGTTGAATTTGCAGAGGATACAAAACAATTATTTAAACCTATTACAGAAACCACTAAAGGTCTTCTTCCTGCGTTACAAAAAACTGTTGAAGCAACTGGAAAAATAGCAGAAAGAACAAAACAAACAAAAAGGATTTTACGGGGACTTCCAGCTGATATAGCTGCTGCTCAGCAAATACTTATACCTGAAGGCGCTGAAGCACCACCAGCTCCTAAAGCAAAAGAGACAAAAACAAAGATTAAATTGACTGATAGATTCACTGAAAAAGCTTTTGAACATATTAGGAAAATTGACAGGAAGGATTTACATACTTTTGCTGTTGATACCTTCAAAAATAGAAAATCTTTTTTGATTCCTGAACACGTCGAAAAACCTGTAGATCGTGAAGGCTAGTATAAATGGATATATCGCATAAACACAGGAGTTGAACAAGTTAGAGAGAATGATCCAGATTATATTCAGTATAAACTAGAAATAAATGAATATATGAGCGACTTAGATTTTCAAGGGGAAAGTGCAAGGCGACAACAACTAGAACAGAGACAAATGACACAAGAAGAAAGAGCACAGGCAAAACGAGCAAAAGAATTAGAAAAGCAAATAAAAAGGAAAGAGAGAGAACGTAAAAACAAGAAAAGGAAATAGAAAAGAAAGAGAAACAGAGTAAAGGGAGAGGAAAGGCAAGGGAAGAGTTACTACCGTATACAGAAAGAGAACGACAATATTTTCTTTAGCACCAGAATTAGAGGAGAAGGAAGAAGAAATGAAAAGAAGAGAAGAATAATCACTAAAAGATTTAGAAGAATTAGGACTGTTAGAACCTTCTACCGGAAGCGGCTTTACTAATCAGGGAAGTGGTCTTATTACCTGCCCCAATAACGTCCTTACAGATGTTGAACGACTAGAAATTCTCATTGGAGGAAAACAAGCTGGTAATAATTCCCCAGAAATCATTAATGAAGCAGCTGATATTTGTAAAAGATTATTTACAGGCGGTATCATGGATATTAATGTGTATCGGTCTCTCATTAATGAAATCGCCGATGACTACCACAGTGATTAAGTATGTAATTAGATATAATGACTATAATAAGATGATCATACATAATGCTCAACGTAGACCGACTATGGTCAGGGTAATAAATTCACGATTACCAGTATACAAAACGACCTACGGAGATGGACTAGGTGGTGTTGTTCAAGGTCTGTTTAGGAGGATAGCCCCAAAAGCAATACCGATTGCAAAGCAACTGGGAATGAAAGCTATTGATGTTGTTCGTGAAAAAGGTATCGGTGCTGTTGGTGATGTTGCTAGTAAAGCATTCTCAGCAATCAAAGATAGACTAGCACGATTAATACGACGAAAACCTCAGCCACCAGTGAAACTGGCCAGCACTGAAGTGATGCCCGCAAATGTTAGTAAAATCATTACAACCTTATATCCAATTTATTACTTTTCACTCAAACATTTAGATTTGACCAGACAATCTGTTGTAGATATACATTTTCGAGCTCGTGTTAATAGAAATATTATAGAAATTCCTAATTACAGAGCAATCGCTGTTATACTCAGCGATAAATCAATGTTACTTGAAGGTGTTGGTGGACGAATGAGAGTTGTTGATGCTCCGGTAGAAAACATGTAATTAGATCGTTTATGATATTATAATGTCATATAATCACGTTAGTGTTACCCTGACTCTTGGTCAGATTTAAAGGCTACAATCAGCGTCAAAAGATAACTGAAGTAAAACTATCGCTAAAATAAGAACAGATCGCAGGTGGTCAAAATAAATTATCTCTTACAGAACGTCAATTCAGAAACTTCAATGAAGCCAGGAAATCAAATAAAGGTATAAAACTTAATCTTTCTGCGGGCGCCATTAAAAACATTGCTAATACGGGTGGTATATTTCTACTTCTTGCTGCTATACCAGCATTAATTGCCGCTGCAGCCCCAACTGTTGCAAAAGCAGCTGCGTTAGGTGCTGTTGGAACCGCTGCTGGAATGGCATTAAAGAAAGCAACCGGACAGGGAATCATGCACGCAGAAAGCTTAAAAAAGAAGATCACGGGCAAAACAACACGGAAGACGTCTAAGAGCACCAAACGTGCCACAGCCGGGCCGTCTAAGATTATCAGGCCCAGTATACGGTCGCGGTCTAAGATTGCCAGGGACCCCATATTCATGGTACGGAAAGGGTCTAAGACTTCCCGGGACAGTTCATTGATTCTGCCCATGTCCAATTTTGATTTACTTGATGCTGCTAAAAAATTAAAAATAAAAAACTTCAGAGGTGTTTTTATGCGTGATCAATTACCAAAACAACCAAACAATATTGAAACTGGTATTATTAATCTCGATAAAAACTTTGGTCGTGGCACTCACTGGGTTGCATATGTAATTGATCCACGTGGAATAATTTATTTTGATTCATATGGGTTGGCGCCACCAAAAGAATTTTTAAAATATGTTAGCAGCATGCAAAGTATTCCAATCTGGTATTCAACAGTACCAACACAAAAATTAACTGATCCGCCAATATGTGGTCGTGAAGTACTCGCTGTACTTGATGCTGTATCTTCGGCACCACCAGGAAAACCACCTCATAAAGTCGTACATGAATATACTACTTTGTCACATTTAAACAGACATTAGTAAATATAATAGTAGATATTTACGGAAGATCTTCTCGCGGTAAAGCTCAGCAGCAAGGCGACTTATCTAAATATGCAACTCTTGACCAGCTCAGAAATGAAATCGATGATTTATTAAACATTACAAGTGTGGATCAAAATGAAGTCGTTGTTTTTCAGGATAAACAAGGACGATTAATGACAAGTAATATACAACTGCCAGATGTACTCATACGAATTCCTACCGCGGTTGTTAATAATATCGTTACTTTTACTGATCAAGGTAAAATACAAGATTCCGGTAAATTAGTTAACGATTATATCAAAAAAGCTGGTGATTCATTCACTGGTAACATTATCATGAATCGAAATAAAATTATAGACCTTGGAAACCCAGCCGCAGATACAGATGCCGCAACAAAAAAATACCTCAATGATCGAGAATCTAAGTACGTATTAGCCAACGGTGGTATAATGCGTGCATTTCTCAACATGAATAATAATGGTATTAATAATCTTAGAACACCAGAATTAGATTTTGATGCTGCAACGAAAAAATACGTCGATGATAAGGAAATTCCAGTAACAACTTCGTTAAAAACAATCAATGATGAAATGACCGCATTTAGAACTGGTTTTTCTAATCACGTACAAACGTTCTTAAATTTTCGTCGAAATATAAACAAATCTATTAATGAATTTTTTGGAAGTCCACCATCTGCTGATATTAAACTCGTCGACGTTAACACGAAACTCAATGATATTGTCAGTGGAATCCCTAATATTGTTAGTAAAACTAATCTTGTTAAAATTCCACACGGACAAATTAACAATATCGTGTACACAGTAGCATCAGGATCATCAACATGGACACCACAAAATAACAGTCTCGAACATACCGCAGAAGTAACTGGGTTATACAGGCTGTCCATGTATGGTTTGGAAATTACTTCGGCCACTTCATCATCACCGAATGTACATTATAATCCTTTACTGGTGATGCTAAATAAGAACACCAAAGAAACATTTACGTTGACATCAACGGAGATGCCCCCGAGACGTTACTGGTGGTGTCTGGAATTCGTAGTTGAAACTCCTCAATCAATTACCTAATTAAATGACAACGTCATTAAATAACAATGAATCAAACCCAAGGACCCCAGTCCCACATCGACGTTCAACGTCACAGATACAATCAAATATGTAAATGTCAGATTGAATTAAAAAATATCATCGACGATTTTACAGCAAAAGTAAAAAAAAATATCGCAGACGTATGGTTGTCATTGATATAATTGTTTACTCAGTTTCTGCTATTATTGCTGGAGCCGTATTATTATTATCAACAATAACAATGACAGCGCCTGCAGTTGTAACAATTGTCGTTTCAACTTCAACGACTATCGCAGGCGTTCTCAGTATTATCGCTAAGAAGATATATGCATGTACAAATACTAAATTACACGAGTATATAATAAAATTACATACAGCAACAACAGCTTATTCTAAACTATCGTCATATATTTCGTCGTACCTCAGCGATGGTAAAATATCTGATGAGGAGTTCGCAACGATAATGAAAACCTACGATGAAGTATTCCTTGACAATAGCCAAGGTGAAAAAATGGAGAATTAAATTCCCGAATTAAAATAATAACAATAATAATAATGTCAACGTCCTTGACTGAGTCAAGAGAATTGCTTCAACAGATCGTCACTAATACAGCACCGTCAAAAACTACTATGATATCATTAAGTTCGAGCAATCCTGAGTTTAGCGTTAACTTTCCAACGGCAATTCCAGCAAAAGAGATAGCATTAGCGCAATTAAGAGTTTATCATAGCTGGCCAAATATTAGATCAAAACCATTCGGTGGACTACAACCGAATAATTCATTAGTATTTGCAAATAAGAATAAACCTGATGAAACTCCTGATTGGCAAGTAGTTAGTATTCCAACGGGCAGTTATCAAATAGAACAGATCAATGATGAATTTCAACGCAGAATTAAATCTATTACAGGAAAAGAATCCAAAATAGCAATTACTGTTTACGAACCAACATTATCAGCAGCGATTGAGATAAATTCTCCTGATTATTCTGTAGATATTTATCAAAGTTAGATTAGATCAGTATTAGGCTGGCCTGAAGTTGAATCAGTTTATAAAGGCCCACCAGAACCACAACGATCTGATTTCGTTACAGATAAAAAAATATTTATAAAAATCCCAGAATATAGAAAAAATGAATATCCATGGACAAGAGGAGAAAAATATATTAATAGAATTGAAACCTATTTTATAGATGTATTTGATGGTAAAACAAAGGTAAAGTAACAACAATCAATGTTGAATTAATTAAATCATACTCTAGTCCGATTAAATCTGAGCATGAACGTGTACTTAACGATCTACGAAATTTATTTTCTAGCCTCAACACTTCCTATAATGATGATTTAAAAAATCAGATAATTGAAACAATACAACATTTAAATCAAATTGCATCAGATCTAGAATATATGAATAAGGTTATCGTTGACAGAGAAAAATTATTAATAAACCCATCGACAGATAAATACATAGTAAGTTATATAGTTAATGAAGACGGCTCAACTCAGCGTGTTCCACTTAATCGTGTACTTATAACAGTATTTCTTAAATATTATAAAATAACAGAAGAACAGCTGCCAACGTTTACAATTCCAGGATTTAATCATGAGGAAATGAAGAAATCAGTTAATGATCTTATTGATGAGCACTTTAAAAGAATATGTGATTCATGGAGAAAATCAATCCCGCCACCAACCATTCTTAAATATAATAATGATCCACACGGTGGAGGCCGCCATATCTCACCTGGTATTGTTAATATAACATCAACAATCGCAGTCAATCTAGTATGTGACGTAATTGATGGCAGCTATCAAGTAGACCTTGAAAAATCCACTAAAGCTCAACAAGGAAATATGCTATATTCATTCAGTCCTCAAGCTCCACCTGGGTGGTTAATTGTATCTGAGCCAATTTATCTACGTGTACATAATCCGCTATTATCAAGGATACGTTTTAAACTTACTGACCAGACTGGACACCTGTTGGATCTAAGACAAGAATTATTGAATATTAATCTATATGTACGCTCATAGAGCGTTATCGTAGAACGTCTGAGTAAATTATAAAATAAAAATAATAATCTGATTCTGAAATAATATATTAATTTTTTTTACTGATTTTTCATAATCTGATGGGCTAAATGGTACTCTGATTAACGAAATGGTTACAAATTCTTCAATCTGATGGGTAAAACAGTACTCAAAATCATTAAAATCTGAATAATAGTCAAATTTCCTATAATAATAATATATATTTGAGGCAACTGCACATATAATGAAGCGAGATAACTATGCCGAGCAAAAACTCTCTCTGTAGAGTAAATTAAACGATTATTTCCCTTGTTACTACATTGATTCATAAGATAGTTATACTTTTCTTGCATTTTAACGGTAATATTTCAGTAATTTAATTGTTCTCTGTAAGCAATTAGCTGTTAGTGAAGCAGCAATTTGTAACAGAGAGGGATATTTATGCACCTTTTGACTCTCATGACCTCAGAAAGCCATTAAATCACGTCGGCTTGTAAGTGTGTTGAATTACAAATCAGAGTTATTTTTAGCTGTTTACCTGTATGTTATATACATGTATTTTAATCTCGCATACTTATACAGAAAATGTAATATTTTATACAGTATATTTTATGAAGTGTGTTTGGAAATTGAAATATACAGTTTACAATGATTTTATTACCTATGCCTGCTTATAACCATGTAATTTATTAGATCTTTCAGGTAACAGGCTATATTGATCTGTATGTATACTCTTCAGCTTCCGGACTCACTATTTAGAATTAAAATATTTCAGTTTCTGAAATAAATCCACACTACAGCGCTATAATAATTGTGATTTTATTCAGTATACTGCTCGTACGTAATTTGCCTGCTTATTTAGTATTGGGTTAACTATATAATAATTTTAAAACGTATATTTGTATGAATCGGAAAGTGGTGCAGTGTTATAGCGTTGGATTCTCGTACTCAAGGTCCGTGGTTCGATTCCCATGATCGACATATGTCAATGGAGGCGATTTTGATGCCATTTTTCTAAGATAATTGGGGTCCGGAGGAATCTTCGAAATCCAACAGAAAAATAATACACTCTCCCACCATGTCAACACGTGGTGGGTGTACTTTTGCACTCCCCGGGGTTGATTATGGGGGGAGAGTGTATAAAATCTGTTGGACGTAGATAAGGCTCCGTTCATTCCGTCCATTAGGATAAGTTAATGTGTTGTGCCGTCCGCAAAATATATAATCAAAATCATAATCATATGTATATATAATCATAATCATACATTTATATATTCATTAGGATAAGTTTATGTGTTTGTACCGTCCATTAGGATAAGTTTAGGATAAGTTTATGTTTGTGCCATCTGCAAAAAATATAATCATAACCATATGTATATATAATCATAATCATACAATTATGTGTTTGTGCCGTCCTCAAAAAAGAGTCCCCCTCTGACCTTCTGAGCCTGCTAGAATGTTGTTTGGCAATCTAGGGGTTCACATGGGGTTATGGGGACTACTATTTTTACAATCTGATTCAGAATTATTCAGAAACTGATATTATTTTTATTTTAAAGAAATATTTATTAGATAATGAACTATGAAAATATTAATGATATTATTTCTGCTATTGAAAAATTAAAACATGACGGATTAAAGATATCTGATAATCTTGATCCTCAGAAAATTATGTGTGATTTTGAATCATTACAACAACGAAAATTCGAGAATAAATACACATTGCCATCCAATTATAGATTCGTGAAATTAATTTATCAATCTATGTTAGAATCATTGGCAATGGTAAACGACACACAGGTGAAGCTATTTGCACCTCTTGCACGTTCAATCGAAAAGATTAGATCCGAATTGTCTCACGAGTACGAAAGAAAAAAGATTGTGGACAATCGTGTAATGCAATTGAGAAAGATTATGTTATTTGATTCTGTCAAAGGTGAAACAAGTGACACTGAGAGCAGCGACAGTGAAGGTGGACCCTTGACTGTGATGATAGCTAAACAAAACCCTTGGCAAGATTGACAGAGTCGAACTATACAGTAAAAAAAAATTATTTATTTATTTTTCTTTATATTTTTTTTTGTATTTTAAATACCATTGACTCACCTACAGAGTTATATCGTTTCATTATCTGACACAATAGGGATATACTGAAACGTAATCAGCTGATCATATTTTACTGAAAATGTAGATTTTTGTATATTATCTGCGACATGTTTTACTGAAGCATGGTTAATACCAAAATATTTGGCAGCTGTATTTATCGAATTAAATATTATTTCTTGCCCTGTCTGTATATTTACAGACCTAATAACTCTTGCGTTCTTACAATGATTATTAACGCCATTTTTTCCAAACTTGCAATTCTGACTTTGTGTAACAATTCGTAAATTATTTAAAGAGTTATCAAGTTTATTACCATTGATGCGATCGATTGCAAATCCGTTTTTAATGACCCCATGAAAACATTCATAGATGAATTTATGTGATAAATAATGGTTTTTCCCAGCACGGAATTTGAGATAACCAGTATTAATGACATTACCGACTGGTTTTTTTAATCGACAGTGCCTGATTACACCATCACGAGATGCTTCATAATTTTTAATTTTAGGATGCGTTACAAATTCTTTTTGCTACATTTATATAATAATATTATTTGTCTAAATCATTATTTTGAAAATCTAGTGAGATAATCTTCTGCGGTTTTAATAGGAGATTCGACAGGTTGTTTTATCGTAATATCGTTTTAATTCTCTATATTTTTAACACCGCATTTTACACACAACTGAGTTTTTCCTCTGACTCCAACACCACACTGCATACACGGTTTTGGTCCTAGACGCTCATGTCTGACGCTTTGCATATGGTAGCCGCAGAATTCATTTACGCATGCTTTGTTACAAGGAGAAGTATATCCGATCATAAGCCAATTACATAGATTCTTTGTTTGAATCATTATATATCTATTAAAATTCAATTTAAATATATATTTGTCTTAATTATAATAATGGAGGAATTATCCGCAATTGAACCTTCCGCCGTCTCAGCGGGAGCTAGATTTGATCTTGACAAAGTACAGAAATCTAAATTTAATTTTTCGATGCAAGATCTGGCTTTAACAAATATGGATATAGCTAAACGTATCCGTGAAGCCAAGAAGGAATTTCGAGACGATGGTGGGGCTCATGTGTGGTCGACATTCAGGATCATGAATACCATCGATGCTAGAATGAGTGACGAACGAGGTAAAAATATTATCAACTATCTCGACAATAAGCGATATATTATTCTAGTAAAATTTATTGTAAATACAGACGAAGACACTTGGATTATTCGTGATAAGCGCGACCCTAAACGAGTTACTGGAAATAACACTGTTACATTAAATAACAAATCCAAACCCGGAATACTAACTGGCATTGACAAACCGTATTATCAACGAACGTATCCTGTGACTGCGGTTGTCTATGCAATATATACTCTGAATAATAAACCTGACGTTAATGATCTCAAACCGATGAAACTGTCAGAGTCAAGAATAAATTGTGTAGCTGAATGGGTTACAGAACACTTCACAAACGCGATACGTGGTAATGGTTTAACAGATTTACGACGTAAAAAATAAATACATGGGCAGAAGCAGTTAAAGATACTGAAGCGTATATCAGCGACGTTGCTGAGCTGGGAAAGATATTAAAATTTCCAATAACAGTAAAGACGTTAACTGGAGAGATTTTTTATAAATCGAAATATGAATCAAGAGGAGCTTCGATAGATATCATTGATCATAACGCACACGCATGGACTGTGGCAGTAACAATATTTCCACGAGACAGAACAGTTAAATTTTATAATGGTCATATATTTGATTTTATCAGGAATATCAGTAAAAGTGACCCTGTGTCTGTTTGGTTATTTCAAAGTTCAGAATATGATTATCATGATCAGTTTGAACGGCATAATGGTGATATTTATCGTACAGAATCTCTTCATGAAGAAATGAAAAATCTTGCGCTGAAATATACTTCTGACGATGTCAAGGTCGGACAATTACTGAATAATTGTTTTACCGTTCCATCAGTTGCTGCTCACTTTGCTCAGGAGAAAAATTCATGGAAACCGACACTATCGGAATTTTTTGAAGATAACCAGAAAAGTTGTATTGAATATGGGCACGGTGGATTATGGAATACTAAATACGATTATAGCGACGTTATCTCAATTGATATGGTAGGGTGTTATCCTGGAAGTTTTCTTGGATATGGAGAGTGTTCTGAATACTTTAAGAGATTTGGACATCCATCACATGAGATGGCCAGAGTTGCGATAAACGGACCCTTACCAGATTTTGACTTAACCGGATTCGCCTATATAGAATCATTTGAGTTTACGGAAAATCTTCATCCGATTACGTATACTTGGTTTGGAAAACATTTTTCAGAAAAATGTTGGGTTCCAATAGTACTATTACGATATATGCTCGATAATAAAATATTGATATCATCAAAGGTTAATGAAGCGATTATATCGTATCGTCCACAGAAGCAAGTTTGGTTTCCAGAACCGGATAGATTTAATATTGATGATGTCAGGACAGAATTTCCTGATCTTAACGAAGATGATATTGTTAAAATTCCTGATAATATATATAAATGCAGGAAAGAAAGCGATGAGAAACTTGCAAAAGATCTTGGTAGAAAGATAATCGGTAAATTTACACAAGGAAGATCATATGGTCATATACGACACTGTACAAGATTAATTATGGACGATGCTGAACTCGATTTTATAATCGCTGATACAACTGAAAAAACCACATTTATAAGTCGAAGTAATGCTTATTTATCAGACGGAACCAAACTAGGTACAATTGTGAGCTATATTGATGGCGACTCACCGCAGTTTACTCATTTAAGATCTTCGATGCTAGCCTACGTTTCGATAAATCTACTGTCGATGATAAATAGATTTCCTCGTTACGCTGTCAGAGTTGCTACTGATTCGTTTTATATAAATAAAAAATATACGGATTTGTTAAAACCGCTACTCGGTAATGGTGAATGGGGATCATGGAGAATAAAACAAGAAAATATACTTAGTTATTTTGAATCTGCCGACGTTGAAATTAAGGAAATATATTATAAAAATAATCAGATATCAGAATTGTCATCTGCACCATCTGTATATGATCCTGTGGTTAGACATAAGACTGTTTATCTTAATGGATGTGGTGGTTCAGGTAAAACAACTCGTGCGATTAAATTATTCCTGAACCACCATTCAGGTATAATTGTTTTGACACCTACACATAAACTCGCCAGAGAAATAAAGAACGAGGAATCAAATCTCCAACTTATCATAGTTTCTTCAGATGGTGTGGAGACACATGGACTCCTGAGCGAATGGGTGAGAAATATATATCTAAATACATTATCAGGGACGAGATAGACAAGGTATCGTTAGAAATATTAAAAATATTCCTTGAATGGTTATTGACTAAAAATACCGCTGTAATAATGTGTGGCGATCATGATCAACCATCACCCTTCGTCGGTCAATCTCCGCATGAATGGTTAAAATCATTTGTGGATTACTACGAAGAAATAACTGATGACCACAGAGCTATTGATGAATCGTTGAAAGAGTTTAAAAGGTTAATCAGACTGCAGCCAGATAAAATACAGTGTGAGATAATGCGTAAAGTAATTCCAGAAACTACTATGAATGATTTTTTGAATTTATGGAGACCTGCTGATTTAATAGTCGCAAGTAGAAAGATAGTTCGTGATGAATTGCAAGAGAAATTATTTACGTTACATAAAGAAAAGTTTTCAAATCTACCTGTACCATTGTGTTATCGCCCAGCAGATACTCGACGACAGAATATTGAAATTGAAATTCCTGGTGGTGGGATAAAAAAACTTGTATTGAATGATATTGTTTTGGTTGCTGTTGATGTTGTTGAGAGCGCGTTGAGCATGGATAAATCTCCGTGGACGTTAGGATACGCTATAACGATTCACTCGTCACAAGGATTAACTATTTCTGATACAAATATCTGGATTGTCGATGATCGGATCGAATGGTCAAATTTAGTTTATCTCGCAGTATTTCGAGTCAGAAGAATATCTCAGCTGCGGAGGATTATCATAGATTACGTAATAACCGAAGAAATCACTAGTGACTTTGTTGTCATAAAGAAAAAATTGGCGAGTTATAAGCAATGCGATTAAAAAAAAATAATCGCGATTTTGATATTGATATTGAATTATTTATGACACTGAAACAACGACAGAACAATCATTGTGCAAGTTGTAACTGTAATATGCTATGGAAATATTCGAATAATAATCCAAGACAGTTCACCGTAGACAGAATTAATAGTGATCTTGGTCACATACGCGAAAATGTGATGCTAACGTATCTTGAATGTAATCGACGTAGGGGTGCTAGTTTACATAAGTGAAGGTGGTGGTAATTGTGTGTCTTCAGTAATTATTTGTAATTGTTCACGTACAAATCCACGCTGAGGTGCCGTAGAATCTAGTCTGTAGATTGCAGGTCTACCAGTGGATCTTACCACGCTAGAAATTTTATGTGTAGTCACACTCCAGATAGGATCAGTTGCTCTTTTTTTGCCACCTTCAAGTTCACCAGGTTCATATAAAGATCTTACAGTTACATTACCTAACACTGGTTGAGAGGAAGATTCACGTCGTTGTCCGTAGCCATCGCTACGGGGTATATATTTCTTTGTAATTGCATTAGCAGGCTTCATAGAATATGCACGAGTAATTTCATTATTTAACTCAGCTATCACACTTGGTAACCTTGCAACCCATTCACGAGATCTCTCCCCGGACTTAAAGTCAGTGGATATTTCCTTTGCATATTGATATCCAAATAACCGCTCAGCAAGTGTTCGATTAAATCGTTCAACGATTGCCTGATCACGATGAATTTCAGTATGTCCTCGTCTGATTTTAACGTTATGTTTTTTCATCAACGATGATGCTGCACCAAGAAATTCTTTGCCAGGATCAACTTGTAATAGCTGTGGCCATCGCAAGGGTCCTCGTTGATAAATTCGTTCAAACGCAGATGCAACTTCAGTTGCTGTCTTTGTTGATAATGGTTCAGCTTCTTTATATCTACTTCCAACGTCAACGACGGTTAACGCGTATTTGTACGTGCGTGATTGACGTCTACCAATTTTAATGGTGTCATGTGGTAAAAATAAAATATCTGCTTGATGAACTTCATTAGGAGTGCTGACATCAAAATGTGCGTACTGAATTTTTTTAGGTGGTGGTAGATAAATTTGCCATATTGCCTGTCGTGCTAACCAATTTGCAGCAACAGAATGTGAGACTTTTGCTGCTTCAGCAAGTTTACTAATTGCTGCTCTGCCTCTCCAATATCCTCTTGGGCTATAATAAACAGATTCCATTATAATAGTTATATAATTAATTACCAGCCCCTAACATTATTTTACCTTTCAAAGCAGTTTTTACTAGGAAGCTAGCAAGTTTTTCTCTGAGAGATTTATCGGGTATAGAATTTAGCGCATGAATCAATTTCACATCTGCGAGATGCCGTTGTTGTAAATCTTTGCTTTTATACGCAACATCATGAACATGACACACTTAATCAATCGCATTTATTGGATACTCTCCAGGTCATGGTTGGTCTCGTTCATCAAGTCGGATATCAAGTCGAGTTCTAGGACCACAATAATTACATCCAGGAAGATGTTTCTCACCAGGATATTTAGCCCATGGAGCTCCTGGTAATTTCCCTAATGAAGCAGCAAGATCACCACCTGTCTTTGTCGATGAAATAAATTTATATTTTCTTATGCCACATTTTACACATTTGCCTGTAATTGCACGTCTTTTATTTTTTGTTGTTATTGTTGTTAATCCAGTGGTGGACGTGGGTACTCTGCATCGAGCACAATATAAACTCATATTTATTTATTATATGGATATAATTGACTTCTCAGCGACACGAAAGCAAGAACCAGTAAAGCACCATCCAGCACTACCAAATTCTATCAGAATGATAATAATAGGCCCATCTGGATCTGGTAAGACACAATTATTGCTTAATCTGATAATGAGATGGCTCAAGAGGGATAAATTATATTTGGTAGCATCATCTGTAGATGATCAACGGTGTTATGAAGTACTTAAAGATTATAACGAAAACGCAAAATTGCTGAATGAAGACGGCGATGATGTTGTTGATTTTATTACCGATATTGATGAAGCCCCATCCATAGACAATCTTGATGGATTTATTAATAACCTAGTAGTATACGACGATATTATGTTAGATAAACAATCAAATCCAGCTCGGATATTTTCCAGAGGCAGACACAAAAATACTGACGTGATTTATGTTACACAGCGTTATACACAAATTCAAAAAGTGATCAGAGACAACTGCAATATTTTAGTCGTGTTTAATGGAGTCGATACACATACTCTGCGAAATATTCATCAAACTTGGTGTTCAGGGGATATGGACATAATCAAGTTTAAAAACTGGTTTTCAAAAGCACAAGCTACTACACACGGATTTATTACAATAAATTTACATGATCCAAGATCTAGTTATCGTATAGGTCTTGATAAAATTTTTGGTTAATTACAGCAGCAGAGGAGGTGAACGACCAATATTGAGTGACCCGGCGAGTAAACGAAACACACCATAAAATAAAAACAAAGAGTCAAAGATAAAATAACAAAATGAGCTAACCCAATTAGAGAAACTCTCGGTCAGTTAGAGGCTTTGGTTTAGCGTTATCGACCTTATTTTCAGCCTTCGTAGGAACCCTTATTTTTTAGACAAATGACAATTCAGACAAGCGGTCTGTTCACCTCCTCTGCTGCTTCTTAATTTTTTTAGTAAACGTAATAGTGAGATTGTATTATAAAAGGTGAGTTAACTATCTATGTGCATACGTCCCCTTCAAAATAAGTTTAAAATATTTCATGTAATCAGTTATCTTTGGAAAGTAATCAAGAAGATGGACATGACCTATAATAACAATAGATACCAAAAATGTATCATTAGAGAAAGGGTGTGTGATTCACACCCGGTGCTTTTTCAATATATTATGAAAAGTTTTGAAGATGAACCGTACATATGCTGAAAGAAAGTAAATAGTCCTCTTATTTAATACCATAATTGCAGCATTTCATTGCAGAAATACGTGTAAAATAGCGTCCATGCAGTGGCGTACTAAGGGTAAATGACACCCGGTACGACTATGAAGGCCCAGCGGGGTTTTGGCGCCCCAGGACCTATGGCACTCATGGTTTTTGCGCACCAAAGAAATCTGGCTTCCATCCACCCCGTTAGTACGCTACTGCGTCCAGGCTAGGACATCACTACATCGTAGCAAGTATGTCGATAAACCAGCCCCTCACCCGTGATGATACTGATTTTCGGTTTCAGGTATAATATCACCAATTCATTAAATATTGCAAAATTCCGCAGCCAATTTTGGCTGCACACATCGGTGTACATTTTATACACTTACCGGTATTTCTTGCGGCTGTGAAGCTACCGTCGGCTGAAGGATTCGTCTGGTGACATGTACATTATATTTCCGGAGCAAATCCTACTTTTGGTGACTTCTAAATCCACGTGGAATAACACATCCATCTGATCTGCGGCCATTTTGAATTTCGCTAGATATGGCTGTTACCAATTACCGGAATGTGTCTAAAGTGTACGCAGGTTTGTCTTGGAAAGATTTGCATGCAGTAAAATTGCACATTTTAATGAAAAGGTGACATCATACCAACATATCGTCCAGTATCAACACAGATTGGGGGGGGGGGGGATTTATCGGACTATGTAGCAAGTAATATGATATGCTCTTTATAACCTCTGGCCATCTGTGCGTAGATTTCCTCAGTTTTCATAAATATTGTAACGAGGAAACCCCATGGACTTCAATTTTCGTTTCGTTATTTAATATTTCGTTTCGTTAAAGTTTATATTGTGATTTTAAATGTTTGGCGGGCTTTGTAGTGCCATCTAACGTCTTAGTTTTGGGTCACGTGATTCCGCTTGGGTATATATACGGGCCAACTTTGGCTGCTATGGTGGTGTGTTAGGAAGCGGTATAGAGTGAAGACGTCCCCTGCAGTGTAGCAGTATAACCACCCCACCAGAGCAAGCACACTTGGTCATATTTCGTTGGACAGGAGAGAGCCAGGCCAGGAATCGGAAAAGAATAGGGACAAGGTCTTTCGTCGACCAAAAGCCCTGCGCTACAAGGCTCGTCCAAGAAACGCAGAGGTCTTGCGATAATACACGTTTTTGACTGAGGATAACACTTCTTTCATCATTTCGCACTGTCGCTTCTCTCTGTCGATCCCATTCGGATTACGACGCCACTCTGCGACACAGTCGGCGACTTGGCGACAGCCCTACGACCAATTCGGCGACCAGAAGAAAACCCAGTCGGTGACTCGGCAACCAAAAGAAAACCCAATCGGCGACTGCGACCAGTCGGCGACAGCCGTGCGACAAAGTCGGTGACCAGAGGGAGACCAGTCGGCGAATGCGACCGAGACTGCGACAAGTCTGCGACCAGTCGGCGACCCTGCGACAAGTCTGTGACCAAGACTGCGACAAGTCTGCGACCTAGTCGGCGACTGCGACCAAGTCGGCGACACACAAGAAGCCAGAAATAAGACGGTATCCCGCTGAGGTAGAAATCTGTCACACTCTGGAGTGCCAGTCCTTAGACAGATTCAGCGGGGTATCACTCCAAATACAAGACCTATCATAAAGAACCCGAGATAGCGAGACTCGGGGCAGTGTAGCCGAGGGAGTATTCCGCTACAATATGCATAAACCTGCTTAAACAATCACTGCAAGTGCGTGTAAATTTTCCTCCACAATTGTGGCCCAGATGGATTTTCACACTGTTTGGATCAGTCAATCAAAGTTTCTTTTTAAAGTACATTGACTTATTGATCAATAAAACAGACAGATTGGTTGATGTGTAGGAATTGTTTAATTTGTGTCGTTCATTACTTATTTTTCCTTAATGCAAACTGATAAAAAATGAAATCTTAGCACAGGCAGTCACGGGTAATAGAGGAACACAGCAAATTATCACCTTTAATTGCAACAATGATTTTTTTCTTTAACAAAGAAACTTCAAATTGTGTTATAAATGCCAGTCCAATATCATCCCTCTGAGTATGTTTAATGCTTAATTGCTTTTCCAGGTGACAATTTTTCTTTAATTTCAAGTAACATATATCTAACTGACAAAACATACAATAAAAAATGTATGTAGAAAAACAGAAAAGAATTATGTCAGGATGACTGCCTTTGTCATTTGCTTAAAGAATGTGAAACCCAGAGGGAGGGGGGACAATGTCATATGATGACTGTAAATCAATATGCCATGGAAAATACCCTCTTTAGCAGCAGGGATGGTAAACAGACCACATTTTAGAGAAGTCCGGTTTTGAAAGTAAAGCTTCCTACAAAAATGAAAATACAAGGTAAATAACGCTAAACCGAGGTCTCTAACCGGGTTAACGCATTTTAGTTTAGTTTTTTTTTTCTTTTGACGTTTGCATTTTCAAATTGTATTGCGTTCTCGTTTACCGACCCGGGACACTCACTGTTGGTCGTCCCCTCCCTGCTGCTGTGTGGCTTAATAAAATCATTATTATATCAATAATAACGCTAAACATGGAATCTCATACAGCTACACTAGCTCGACAGCGACTAGAGGCAAATAAGTAATATCTCCCCATCCGTGATTCTGTCAAGAAACAACCACAAGCGTGTCAGGAGTCTGAGGTGGAATTTACAGAAGGTGCAGAACATTTATTTAAACCAGTTACAAAGGCTACCGAAGGTCTTCTTCCCAAGTTGGAGCAAACCGCCAAAGCAACTGGAAAAATAGCAAAAAGAACTAAACAAACAAAAGAGATTCTAAGAGAACTTCGAGGTGAAATAGCTGCTGCTCAACCACAAACACAAATACAAGAAATACTTGATAATATTGACCAGCTTCATTCTGAAGTAGCCGAAGCATTAGATAAAGAGACTGTATCAGAACCAGAACCAGAACAATCAAAAGTTAAAACTGAAGTGAATGATAAATTTACCGAAAAGAGTATTGCCTTCATAAAAAGACTTGACGTGGAAAAATTACCTGCGTTTGCCGTGCGCAGTTATGATAACAGAGAAAAAGTTTTGAAACCCGAGTACGCTGATATTATTGTAGGTCGTGACAGCTGGTATAAATGAATATTTCGCATGCATCACGGAGTTGATCGAGCCCGAAATAATGATACAAGATATATTGCATTTATTAATGGAATAAATGAATAGTTTGCACAATTACAAAAGCCACAATTTCGACAACAACCACAGAAACAACAAAAACAACAACAAAAACAACAACAATCACAACAACAACAAAAACAACCACATAAACAACAATCAGAGCAACCAGTCAAAAAAGCAGACAAAACAATAAGTGAGGAAGAAGAATGGCAAGATGCAAGTTCTACCCCAGGTGTCACTGGAAGTGGTATTGCCACTCCTGGTACAGGTACCAGGGGGAGTGGTCTTATTACTCCATGCCTCCATAACGTCCTTGCCGATATTGATAGACTAGAAGTTCTGATTGGCGGAAGACAAGCCGGCAATAATTCCCCACAAATCATTAATGAAGCAGCTGCTATTTGTCAGAGATTATTTACAGGAGGTATCATGGACATTTATGTTTATCGGTCCCTCATTGATGAAATCGTTGATGATTACCGCAGTGATTGATGCAATTAGATCAGTGAAAAGAAAATAATATGATCATACATAATGCTCAGCGTAGACCTGTAATGGTCAGGGTGATAAATTCGCGACTACCAATATATAAAGCGATCTACGGTGATGGACTCAGTGATGTTGTTCAGGGTCTATTCAGAAGGATAGCCCCAAAAGCAATACCGATTGCAAAGCAGCTGGGAATGAAAGCTATTGACGTTGTTCGTGATAAAGGTATTGGTGCTGTCGGTGATGTTGCTAGTAAAACATTCTCAGCAATCAGGGATAGACTAGCACGATTAATATGCAGATCGCCAGCGGTCCAACCTCAGCCAGTAAAAGTACCCAGCACCGAAGTTATGCCTGCAAATGTTAGCTAAATAACACATCAAGCTGCAAAGCAAAGACTAGTAGAGTTGGCTGGTGAAGCCCTGTCAGAAAAAAATAAAAAAAAAAAAAAATAGAACTGCAAGTCTGATAGCAGGAAGTGGTCTTCGTGTTAGACGATAATGAATTAATAATAAAGATGTTCAAGCGTATATCTGATCCCGCATTTGACATGGATGCGCCAGTCCTCAAAAATGAATCGGTACGTGATTATCAATATGTTTCATATGATGCATGAGAGCCAAATCAGCGTGGGCGAATTGAGCTGCAAGTTCAGGGTACAAGCAGATATTTCTTACCCGCTGAAGCATTTTTGAAGTAGAAGGTGAAATTCTAAAAACAGATGATACTGAATATGCAGCTGATGTTAGAGTTGGTTTTGTTAATAATGGCATCATGGCGTTGTTCAACAATGCTACGTATAGCATCGACGGAAGAAACATCGAATTATGCCTGGAAAACGACTTTGCCACGATGATATTGGGTCTAGCAAGATATTCCGATGATTATTCAAGATCGGCTGGTCCGTCTATGACGTTTGTGAAGGACACCAGTGATCATCCTGATAAGGGACAGTATGACATAAGACGACCAAAAAAAGCTACAGCTGCTGCTGACGACGCAGATGTGGCTCCGGTGGTTCATGGTGCTAATCCAGAATTCAACTTAGGATTCTCAGCACGTCGATCAATGCTGAAGGGTGGACGTAGAAGATTTTCATGTGCAATTCCACAATCACATATCTTTGGATTTTGCAGAAATGTCAGAAAGGTTATTTTCGGAGCCAAGTATACAGTTGTACTTGTAAGAAAGGCTACCGACGATAATGCAATCTGGCGACTTGGTGGTGATGCTCGTAGAGTAATACTGACAAAACTTTCATTGTGGAAGCCAACAATGATACCATCACTTGCTGAAGAACAACGGTTGCTCTCGTTTATGGGTTCAGGTGGTAAGTCAACATTATCATGGTTGACGATGACCACAGAAAGTGTTCAAAGTCAAATTAGTGGGTTATTTACATGGCAGATAGCGTCACAGCAAGGTGTCTCTGCGCTGCGACATATATTTGTTGCTTTCCAAAATACTGAACGAGTAAACTCACAAGAACGCAGCACAATGATATTTGACAAACTTAGTATTATTGAAGTTTCACTGAGAATAAATGGACATCAAGAACCATCCGAAGATATATTATTAAATTTTGATAACAATCATGTGGCACGTGCATATTACTTTTCGCTGGAACACATGGATTTATTTAGACAATCTGTACACTTTCGAACTCGTGTGGCAAGAGGAGCTATTTCTAATTACAGAGCAATCGCTGTTATACTCTCAGACAAAACAATGTTGCTTGAAGGTGTTGGTGGACGAATGAGAGTGATTGATACCCCAGTGGAAAACATGTAACTGGATCACTCGTGATCAGCAATTATATCGCTCATGATATTATAATGTCATATCATCATGTTAGTGTTACTCTGACTCCTGGTCAGATTACAAAGCTAAAATCAGTATTAAAAAATTCGGTAATAAAAATATTGCTGAAATCAGCACAGATCGCAGGTGGTCCAAATAAACTATCACTGACAGAACGTCAGCTCAGGCACTTCAATGACGCAAAGCGCTCAAAGACCGGGGTTAGATTTAACCTTTTTGCTGGTGCCATTAAAGATATTGCTTACACGGGTGGTGTATTTCAACTTCTTGAAGCTAAACCAGCGTTAATATCCTCTGCAACCCCAGCTGTTGCAAAGCAGCTGGACTTGATGCTGCTTGAAATGCCGAAAGACATCAACAGGTCACGGAATAAAGACTTTTTAAAAAAAGGGAAAGGTCTAAGACTGCCAGGAAACCCTCATTCGTGGTACGGTCAAGATTCGAGCGGCTCAGCTCTAAGACTTCCCGGGACACTTCGCTAAACATGCTTCCTATGTCCAATTTTGATGTACTTGTAGCTGCCAAAAATTAAACATCAAAAACTTTAGAGCTGTTATTATGAGTGATCAATTACCAACACAACCAAACCGTGTTGAAACCGGTATCATTAATCTCGATGGAAGTTCTGGTCCAGGTACTCACTGGGTTGCATATGCGATTGATCCACGTGGAGTTGTTCAATTTGATTCGTATGGATTGGCGCCATCAAAAGAATTTTTAAAATATGTCGGCGGACTTCAAAACACTCCCGTCTGGTATTCAACATTACCAACACAGACAATAAATTATCCGCCAATATGTGGCCGTGAAGTACTGGCTGTGCTCGACGCTGTGTCAAGGTTGCTGACACCGCCTCATAAAGTCGTGCATACGTATACCACGTCGTCCAACGTTTTAAACAGGTCTTAGTGAATATACAATGGTAGATATTTATAGAAGATCTTCTCGGAGTCTCAAGCCCCAAGGTGACTTATCCAAATATGCAACCCTTGACCAGGTTGAGGATGAGCTCGCTAATCTTTTGCGTCTCGTTGATGTGGACCGAAATGAAATCGTTTGTTTTTCAGGATCAACAAGGACGATTAAAGACGAGCAATATCCCGTTGACAGATATTATTCTGCGAGTTCCAGATGCGACCGAAGATAACTTAGTGGTGTTTGCTACAACGGTAAAATTAAAAACTCAAAGGAATCAATTCCAACAATCATGGGAAAAATTGCTGGACGCATCAGAAGATTGGCGATATTATGTATGGCGATCTCAACATCAATGTGAGAGAACCAAAATCAGACGATGATGTGGTAACAAAAAATACGTAGACAGCAACAACGCCACTATCAGAACTGAGATGATCGTTTACTATCCACCGGTGATACAATGACTGGTTCTCTCAATATGGCTAATAATAAAATTTCTGATCTTGGAGAATCAGAATCAAACGATGACGCTGCAACGAAGAAATACGTCGACAATAGCCAAATCCCGATTATGACCTCGTTAATGACAATCAGTGATGGAATGACCACCTTTAGATCCGAATATACTACTCATATAGCCGCGTTTGTAAATTTTCGTAGGAACACAAATAGAACCATTAAAGAAGTTTTTGGAAGTCCAGCAGTCATCGACATTAAACTCTCTGACATTAAAAATGTACCGATGATGTAGTATATATATATTAGCGTATGGATCAACATTATGGACACCACTCAATAAATCCATCAAACATACCGCTAAGGTTACCGGCATATACAGATTCTCAGTACTCGGCACTAAAACATTTACAATATCTACCACGATTTCACGGCTTTATCCAGTCCTGACTCCGCCAGGCGAATCTTCTGGATCTATGTTAGTGATATTGGAGCAAAACGACTAGGGAATATTTGTGGTGGAACCCGAAGAAAAACACCTCGGTATGTTGTATTATTGGTGTCTTGAATTCGTCGCCAAACTACCACTTACTTAAAGTGTTAGCAATTTATATAATGAACCAATCGATTGACGTTCAGCGTTTCAGAGTTTATGGCAGACCCAACTGAAAAATATCATTGATGCGTATACAGTAAAACTAAAAAATACCCCAGACGTGTTGCTGTTACTGACATAATTGTATATTCTGCATCCGCGGTAGTCGCTGGAACAGCAACTATAATCGGATCATTATCAGCCACGTACATAATAGCACCAGTAATAGGAATTGGTATTGCAGTTATAAATGGTGTTGCTGGTATTTTTAATATCATCGCAAAAAAGATATCTACGTGTGCGGCTGATAAATTACACGAATATGCAACGTTGCTACCGGCGGCAGCACAAGCACACGCCAAATTCTCATTGCTGATATCATCAGGGCTTAACGATGGAATAATATCAGATCAAGAATTCGCAGAAATGAATAAGGTTTACTATGAAGCAACTGGAAACCAACCTCTTGACTCTGTCAAGGTAGAATCTCCGCCGACTCTGACAAAGACGGGTATTTAAAATCAGGACTAAAATAATAATGTCGCAAAATCAATCCGTGATATTGCTAGAACAAATCGTCGCTAATACAACAACACCAACAACCATGATGATATCAGCGAGCTCAACCAAGTTTGACGTTATCTTTCCAACGGAAATTCAAGCCAAAGAAATAGCGTTAGCGCAATTGCGAATATATTACAGCTGGCCAAATATTAGATCAAAGTCATTCGGTGGGTTTCAAGCAAATAACTCATTAGTGTTTTCTTATAAAAAATAAATCCGATGAAACTCCAGACTGGAATGTTATTGGTATTCCTACGGGCAGTTATCAAATCGAACAGATCAATAGTGAATTCCAACGCAGGATTAAATCTATTACCGGAAAAGAATCCAAGATCGCTATCACGGTTCATGAGCCAACATTATCAGCCGCCATTGAAATATCAACACCAGATTACGCCGTAGATATATATCAGTCGTCGATCCAAACTGTGTTAGGATGGCCAGAAGTGCCATCACCAGCACCTCAAGCGGTTCCACAACCTCAACAATCCGATTACGTTTCAGACAAGCAAGAGTACTGGGGAAGTAATTCAGATTATTATAAAATTTCTCAGTTGTATATTCTTTGTTCCCGGCGTTGAAATTACATCGGGTAAAACTATCCCCATTGAAATGGAGTGGGAATATTTTCCGCAGAGACAGTTATTTACCAAAGATGATATCAAAGTATTATTCGATGAAATTAATCGCGAGCACAAACGAATGAGCGACAAACTACGCCAGTTATTCACCGTTATGAATGAAAGGGATGAAATCATCGAATAAATAGAATGCCTGAGCAACGTTGCTTCAGACCTCGAGATTGCTCATCAAAGTATTATACAGGCGGTGATTAAAACCCGTAGTGAATTTGTTACTGATGATGGCACTATACCCTCAGCTAAATAATTATTCCTGAACAAATATTCGACTTCAACAACTTCGTAGTCAGAGGCAGATCTGCCAACGTTTAAATTTCCGGGATTTAACGTCGACGAGCTGAAGGAAAACGTCAACGATATTATCGATGAATACTATCCCAAAATCATTGATGCATGGAGAAAAATATCCCCAGCGGCAGACGCCGCCGCTCTGAGTATACTCAAACGTGACAATGATCCAGACGGCGGTTGTCATGTTCACCAAGTGTTGTCAATATTGCATCAACAATCGCAGTCAGTCTGGTGTGTGATGCGATCGATGGCAGCTATCAAGTAGATCTTGAAAAATCCAGGCAGGCACAACAGGGATATATTTTATATTCATTCACCCCTGAAGTTCCGCCTGGGTTTTTAATTGTGTCAGTACCTGTTAATCCGGTTTATCTGCGATGTCATAATCTGCTGTTGTCACGGATACATTTCAGACTTACTGACCATAACGGACACGTTCTTGATTTAAGAGATGAGTTTTTGACGATAAGTTTGTATGCAAGATCCTGACAATAATCAGGGAGTAGAACAAAATCGCCCCCCCCCCCGTATATATCCCGAAATGCCAAAATCTGAATCTGAATCAGATTCAGAATCTAAATAAATATTATAATCAGAATACAAATAAAATAAATACTATAATCTGAATCAAAATCAGAATCAAAATAAATATAAAAAATAAATGTTATAATCTGAATCAGAATAAAAATAAAAATAAATATAATCTGAATCAAAAATCAGAATAAAAAATGAAAATAAATATTATAATCTGAATCAAATCAGAATAAAAATAAAAATAGCAAATAAATATAATCTGAATCTGAATCAGAATAAAAATAAAAATAAAAATAAATATTATAATCTGAATAAATATTATAATCTGAATCTGAATAAGAATAAAAAATAAAAATAAGTAATAAATATTATAATCTGAATAAATATTATAATCTGGTACTGAATGAATATTATAATTAGAATAAAAATAAATATTATAATCTGAATCTGAATCAGAATAAAAATAACAATAAAAAATGAATATTATAATCTGAGTCAGAATCAGAATAAAAATAAAAAATGAATATTATACTCTGAATCAGAATCAGAATAAAAATAAATATAAAAAATAATTATTATAATCTAAATCAGAATCAAAATAAAAATAAAATATAAAAATAAATATTATAATTTGATTCAGAATAAAAATAACAATAAAAACTAAATATCATAATCTGAATCAGAATAAAAATAAAAGTAAAAAATAAATATTATAATCTGAATCAGAATAAAAATAAAAACTAAAAGGTAAATATTATAATCGGAATCAGAATAAAAATAAAAATAAATATTATAATCTGAATCAGAACCAGAATAAAAATAAATGTTACACGCGCCATTATTCGGTGTTGCAACTTTCACTTTCACTTTCACAATCCCTCCCCACCCACCCCCACCCACCCCGACAGAGTAAGGGACAAAGTCCTTGGCAGAGTTAAGGTGTTTACAATCCGATTGTTTACAATCGTACATAAAAAAAATTTCAACTGTCTTACACGTTAACTCATAATCTTTTTTGTTTCGTATTCGCGTGATAACTCTAATCCAACTTTCTCAGTCGCCTGTGAGAGTGAAACGAATTGTCCGACGCTTTTATCATCATCGACATAAACTAGCGATTGTTTCATTGCCTGTTTGAGTAATCTAATAAACCTGTATTCGGCTGCTGGTGTGTATCATCTGTCATCTTTTCGTTCTTATAATATTTCAAAATCGTTTGTGATTTATTTCAGGATCAAGTTGATCAGAAGGTTCTATATCATCCTTATGTAATTTTTTAATCGCAGATATAATCGCATTAATATTTTCGGAATTCATTATATAATAAATATTTATTCAAAATAAAAGCAAAAAATAGTAAGAGTGATGAGTAATTTGCCGTTCCATGGGTCCCCTTCATCTGCCAGTATTTGCCGTTCCATGGGGTCCCTTCATGGGGTACCCTTCATGACGAAATTTTTTTTTCTGGCTGACAGTTCTTTCCGACTGGACTTTTATGGGGTACCCTTCATGAGGTTATTTTCTTTCTGGCTGACATTCTTTCTGAATGTTCTTTTATGGGGCACCCTTCATGAGGCTACCTCCACTTGTGAAGGACTCATCATTCTTACTGTCTATTTTGGGGAGCTCATGTTTTCCAATTTTGTGCACACCTCCCTCCACCAAATCAAACCCCGGGGAGTGCAAAAATCAGCACCTACCAAGTTGTTAAACATGGTTGGGGAGGTGTGCATGAATTTTCCTTAGGCTGGAGCCCCCCAATTATTAAAAATGCGATTTATCGCGCAACCGTCGATAAATTTGTCAGTCGCGGGATTGTGGAACGCTAATTTCCACAAGTCTTATCTACTATCATATGTTTCAGAACTTATATATATAAGGTGACCAATACTTGGAAATCCAAAAATAGCTCATCTAAGGAGCGTGGCTTGTCTGTTTTTCTCTTTTTTCTTAACTATTATCCCTAATAAAGTCTAGGGCGGATAAGGAACCTGACAAAGTCAGAGAAACAAGGATAATGTTTTTTAAAAAACACAAAAAACAACAAAAAAATTGTATTTATAAGTGGAAGTTATAAAATACAGGCGAGGTTACTCTTTAATCTCTCCACTGAAGGAAAGCTTTATTTGACAGAGTTATTTCCCTTCACTGAATTTCTCTGTTCTTCATCGTAAAATTCTGGAGTGGCAGCGTCTGCCACTAGATATTTAAATATTATCCTTTGTTTGTATTTCTTTGAAAATGCTGATCTGCTTATATTATCTGCGACACGTTGTGCTGAAGCTGGGAAAATGCAGAAATATTTGGCAGCTGCACATATCAATTGAAATTCTATTTCTTCCCATGTCTCTGTATCTAAAGATATAACTGCTCTTGCAAATTTATTATATTTACCGGTACCTCCAAATTTACAATTCTGACTCTGTGTAATAGCCTGCAAATTATTCAAATAATTATCGAGGTTTTGGCTGTTAATATAATCAATCACAAGTCCATTTTTGATCTGTCCGTGAAAACACTCATACACAAATTTTTGACAGAGATATATTTTCCCCCAGCACAGAATATGAGATAACCAGCATTATGGACAAAACCGACTGTTTTTTAGTTGACAGTACCTAATTACACCATCATGAGATGCCTCATAATTCTTGATGGGATGCTTTACAAATTCATCAGTGTTATTTCCTTGCTCCATTTCTATAGTAAATATTATTTGTCTAAATTATTTTATTACTAGAAAAAAATATGTGGGATGCTAGCCTGAAATTCTAGCAAGATAGTCTTCAGCGGTTTTTATTGGAGATTCATTACCATCAATTTTTTATCATAATACCGTTTCAAAGCTCTCTATTTTTTACCGCCGCATTCTACACACAACTGCATTTCACCCCTGACTCCGATGTTACATTTCAAACACGGTTTTGGTCCTAGACTTCCTTGTTGCATACTCTGCATATGGTATCCACAAAATTCATTTACACAAACCTTACTACAAGGAGTTGTAGATCCAATCATCAACCACTTACAACTATTCTTTGCTTGAATCATTATATAATTGTTTTGAAATTTAATTTAAATATATATTTGTCTTAATTATAACATGGAAGAAATTATGAGATTATCTGCGATTAAGCCCTCTAAAGCTAGATTTGATCTTGACAGAATAACTCCTAAATTGCCGTGGTGAGCCAAGAGAGAGTTTTGCAATAATGGTGCAGCTCATGTGTGCTCAACATTCAAAATTAGGCAAGACGTTGATGCTACAAAGAATGACAAGCGAGCAAGGACAATCATTAATTATCTCGATGAACAAAGATACCTTTTTAGAATAAAATTTATCGTAGCAGTAGATGCCACCGCGGCAGACGACACCTGGATTATTCATGACAAATGCAACCTTGTTCGGGAATCACATCACGCTAGAGATGTTGTAACATTAAGTAAAATTCCAAACTAGGAATGTTGACTGGCATCAACAAACCATATTATGAACGAGCATATCCTGTGACGGCAGTTGTTTATGCAATATATCCGCTGAATGATCGACCAAATGTTAATGATCTCTGCCCAATGAGGATTTTGACGCTGAATTGTGTCACTGAACGAGTTACAGAACACTTTACAAATGCGAAACGAGGAAACAGTTTTAAGATCAACGATGTTGCTGAGCTGGAAAAAAATTTAAATTCCTAAATATGGTGAAGACGTTAACAGGGGAAGTTTTATACGAATTGAAGTATAAATCGAAAGGAGCTCTGATAGAGATGGTTGATCATAACGCTCATGTGTGGACATCAGACATAACATTATTTCCACAAACTCGAACTGTCAAATTTTATGATGGTGATATGTTCGATTTTATAAGAAATATCAGTAAGAGTGTCCCTGTATCCATGTGCTTATTTCAAAGTTCAGAATCTGTGAATTATGATCAGTTTGTACGACCTAATGGAGATATTTATCGTGCAGAATCTCTTTATAACGAAATGAAAAATCTTGTGTTGAAATACACGAACGATACTAATGTTATCGAACGATTACTCAGTAATTGCCTCACCGTTCCGTCACTTTGCTGAGAAGAAAAATTCATGGAAACCAACACGGTTGGAATTTCTTGAAGATATACAATGCAGTTGTGTCGAATACAGACACTGCAGATTGTGAAATATTAAATACGATTATAAAGATGTTATTTAAAATGGTTGCATGTTATCCTGGAAGTTTTCGTGGAATTGGAAAGTGTTCTGAGTATTTTAAAAGATTTGGACATCCAACACATGACTCGACTTGCAATAAACGGATCCTTGCCAGATTTTGACTTAACTGGATTTGCATGTATTGAGTCATTCGAGTTTGTATCGAAAAACCTTCATCCGGTTGTCGCTGTTTGGTTTGGTCGTCATTTTAATAAATGTTGGGCTCCAATAGTTTTATTACAATATATGCTTGATCCAAAAATATTAATATTGTTAACTGTGAGTGAAGCAATAATATTGTATCGTTCACAAAAACAAGCCTGGCTACCTGTCATTGAGAGATCTATTCTTGACGAGACTCCCAATGCTGTAGAATACAAAATTAAACTTGCAAAAGATCTTGGCAGAAAAATAATTGGTAAATTTGCACAAGGAGGATCATATGATCATAAACGACACTGTACAAGATTAATTATCGACAATGCTGAGCTTGATTTTATAATTGCTGATAGAACAGAGAAAATATATTTGTAAGTTGAAATAATGTTAACTTATCGGATGGAACCACATTAGGAACAATTGTGAGCTACATTGATGGTGATTCTCCACAATTCATTCATTTAAGATCTTCGTTGCTAGTGTATGTTTCGATAAACTTATTATCAATGATAAACAGATTTCCTGATACCGCAGTTAGAGTCGCGACAGATTCATTTTACATCAATAAAAATATGCAGGACTGCTAAACGAAATATATATCGGCATTGATGCATCATGGGGCAAATGGAGATAAAAGCGAGAAAAGATACTTAGTTATTCTGAATCTGCTGATGTTGAATCTAAGGAAACATAGTATAAAAACAAACAGATGTAGCAGCGTTCATTGGCACCATCGGTATATGACCCCATATCCAGAAATAAAACCATTTATTTTAACGGGTGAGGTGGTTCTGGTAAAACAACGCGTGCAATTGAATTATTTCGGAATTTTGACATGGTTGTTTTGACGCCTACACACAGACTCTCCAGAGAAATGAAAGAGCGAGGAGTTAAATCTCATACTTATCACAGCTTCTTTCAATGGAAAGGAGATGCATGGATTCATGAACGAATGGGTGAGAAATATATTCCCAAGATCATTATCTAGGATGAGATATGCACGGTATCTGTGGAGGTATTAAAAATGTTTCTTGATTGGTTATTGACTCGGAATACTGCTGTTACCATGTGCGGCAATAATGGTCAACCACCACGTTTTGTTGGATTATCTCAGTATGACTGGCTGATAGAATTCGTAGATTATTATGAGGAAATACATGATGATCATAGAGCTATTGATGAACCGCTCAAGGAATTTAAAAATTTAATCAGATTGCAGTCAGATAAAATTCAATGTGAAATATTGTGTGAAGTAATTCCAGAAACTCCTATCAATGATTTTTGGAATATTTGGAGACCAAATGATTTGCAAGTAGAAAGATAGTTTGTGATTCACTTCAACAGCAATTATTTCTGTTACATAAAGAAAAGTTTTCAGATTTACCTGTGCCATTATGTTATTGACCAGCAGATACATGCAAACAAAATAATGAAGTTGAGATTCCTGGAATTAATGAGAAACAAAAACTCGTTCTTAATAATATTGTTTTGGTTCCTGTGAGTGTTGTTGAGAGCACGTTAACGATGGATAAATCTCCATTGACTCTAGGATATGCTATAATGATTCATTCATCACAAGGATTAACTATTTCTGATACAAATATCTGGATTGTTGATGATTGTATTGAATGGTCAAATTTATTTTATCTAGCAGTGTAGAAAGTCAGAAGAAAGTCTCAGTTACAGAGGGTTATCATAGACTGCGCAATGAATAATAATCAAACTCAGGAAACCATTGCTAGCAATGGCGATGATAAAAATTAGCTGGTTATCAGCGATCTGACAAAAAAAAGTAATCGTGACTTTGATCTTGATGTTAAGTTTATCATGGTACTGAAACAACAACAAAATAATCACTGTGCTTGCTGCAACACAGTAATGTTGTGGCAGTATTCTTCTAATGACCCACGACAGTTTACTGTGGATAGAATTAATAGTAGTCTCAGCCATACACGTGAAAATGTGATACTGACCTGTCTTGAGTGTAATCGAAGTAGGGGCGCTGGTGTCATGCTTTCACAGAAGTGAACCTTGCAAAAGCCAAGGCAGTGGAAATTGTGTATCTTCAGGAATTACTTGTAATTGTTCATGTACAAATCCATGTTGAGGAGCAGCTGAATCTATTCTGTAGGTTGCAGGTCTACCCGTGGATCTTACCACGCTGGAAATTTTATATGTGGTCACACTCCAAACAGGATCAGTTGCTCTTTTTTTACCACCTTCAAGTTCACCAGGTTCATATAAATATCTGACAATCACATTACCTCGTACTGGTTGTTTTGAGGAAGAGTCACATCGTTGTACTGGTATGTGTTTTATTTGTAATTGCATTGATAGGTTTCATAGAAATTCCACGAGTAATTTCATTATTTAACGCAGCTATCACACTTGGTAGTCTTGCAACCCATTCATGAGATCTCATGTCTTTCTGAACTTTGTTCAAGGATATTTCCTGTGCATATTGATATCCAAACAATCGCTCAGCAAGTGTTTGATTAAATCGCTCAAAGATTGCCTGATCGCAAAGAATTGCGTTGTGCCCTAGTCTGATTTTGAAGTTATGTTGTTTCATCAGAGATGTTACTGCACCAAGAAATTCTTTGCCAGGATCAACCTTTAGCAACTGTAGCCATCGCAAGGGTCCTCGTCGATAAATTCGTTCAAACGCAGATGCAACTTCAGTTGCTGTCTTTGTTGATAGTGGTTCTGCTTCTTTATATCTACTTGCAACGTCAACGACAGTCAACGCATATTTGTATGTGTGTGATTCATGTCTACCAGTTTTAATGGTATCATGTGGTAAAACAAAATATCTGCCTGATGAACCTCATTGGGGGTGCTGACAACAAAATGTGCGTATTGAATTTTTTTAAGTGGTGGTAGATAAATTTGCCATATTACCTGTCATGCTAACCAATCTGCGTCAACAGAACATTCGACACCTGTTACATCAGCAAGTTTACTAATCACTGCTCTACCCCTCCAATATCCTCTTCGGCTATAATAAATTGAGTTCACTATTATAATAATAATAGGCCGACTAATTACCAGCCCCTAGCACTAGTTTACCTTTCACCACAGATCTTACCAACCAATTAGCAAGCGATACTCAAAGAAATTTATATTTTTACAGACTTTAAAGTGTGAATCAACTTCACATCTGCAATATGTTGTTGTTGTAGATCTGGACTTTTATACACGACATCATGAACATGGCATGCTTGATCAATCGCATTTATTGGATACTCTTCAGGTCTTGGTTGATCTTTCTCATCAAGTCAAATATCAAGTCAGGTTCCAGGACCACAAGAATTATATCCAGAAAGACGCTTCTCGCCAGGATATTTAGCCCATGGAGCTCCTAGTAATTTTCCCAGTGAAGCAGTGATATCTCCGCCTGTTTCATGAGAGATAAATCTGTATTTTTCATATCACATTTCACACACTTGCCGGTAAGTGCATGCTTTTTATTCCTCGTTGTTATTGTTTTTAATCCACTGGTGGGGGTGGATGCTCTGCATCAAACACAATATAAATTCATATAATTATTATATATTCCTACAATATGGATATCATTGATTTTTCAGTGACACAAAAGCAAGAGCTAGTCAAGCATCATCCAGCTCTACCAAATTCTATCGGAGCAATTATCATAGGTCCATCCGGGTCTGGTAAGACTCAATTGTTGCTTAATCTGATAATGAGATGGCTCAAGTGGGATAAGTTGTATTTTGTGGCACCATCTGCAGATGATCAGCGAGGCTACGGTGTGCTTAAAGATTTTAATGAAAATGCAAAATTATTGGACGAGGAAGGTAATGATATTATTGATTTTATCACCGATATTGATGATGCTCCATCTGTGGATGATCTCGATGGATGTATTAATAATCTCGTAGTATACAATGATGTGATGCTAGACAAACAATGAAATCCAGCTCGGATATTTTCCCGAGGCAGACACAAAAACACTGATATTATCTATGTTACTCAGTGATATACACAAATAGCTAAAGTGACCAGAGATAACTGCAATCTTCTGCATGTCTTTAATGGTGTTGATACCCACACACTATGAAACATCCATTAGACCTGGTGTTCAGGGGACATGGATATATGATTAAATTCAGAAACTTCTTCTCAAAAGCACAAGCGATTCATCATAGAATTTTCACAATCAAAGAAAGACAACTCAAATCTGATCCGTTGAGTCGCTTACTTTTGGCAATCAGATGTTAGAATTTTTCAGCTGAGTATGTGTTTGAGTGAGAATTCTTTGTAAGCTTAGCGCAAAACCATGTTTTGCCCAAAACCCTGATTTTCAAAATGGACTGTAATTTTGGGGACTATATTATTTTGTCAAAACATTTACATAAACTATTCCAACCACATAATTAATTTTTTTGCCAGACCTTTTTATAACAAAAACTAGAACTGAAGAGAGTTGATTAATTTATTTAAGGTACCATATCATCATTAGTGATAAGTAAATAGTTTTATTACATGTCCACAGTAATAATTCATCTTTAGACCAGTACAAGTAAATTCATAAAATACAGATTCAATCTGAAACTGTTGGTAAAATCAATCCAAAAGAATGTACAATTAAACATTTAATGTAATGTCCATAAAACATAATGTTTTTGCTCATTAAATAATCACTATTCAAGAGGTGTCTAATATGGCATAAGGAAAATAAATATGATGCCTTAGATTATGACCTAAGCAAAGTAATTCTCAGAAAATAAGAAAGAATTTCAAGATATACACACACGTATCACAGTAACACAGCTGAATAACAATAGCACACCAATTATTAGACTGATTATACATGTTTTATTGCCATAATGCCAAAAGTAATATATTTGCAAACAGAAAGGAAACTGGTTCACAAGAACTTTCAAGTTCTTCTCCATCACAGAAAACAATATACACATTCCATGTTATGGTCAATTTAATTCACTGAAACAAAAGGAAAGCTGAATTTGTAAAGAATAGGCACATAATTATTGAAATAAATAATGAGATCACTCGCAGTTTTAGTTACTACTTGAACACAAGCAAAAGCAGTTCTGACTATACATTAGAAAAAAGAGCTCCATAAATGAACTCATACCTCATATTCTTCAGTGATAACAAGAGTTTAACTTTGGCTGCTGGTTATGTGAGAAAGCTTGCCCGTAGCTTCTCATGGGTCGGTGGTTCTTTCCGGGTTCTCCCGGGTTCTTCCTCCACCATTAATACTGGCAGCCATGTATAGCCTATCTTGTGCTGAAAAATGGCGTTAAACCCTATAACAACAACAACAACAACTTTGGCTGCTATGGTAATAACATCATTACTGTGCAACAAGACATCATTATAAGTCTTTTGGTCAAATTCTTACTTAAATATGACCATCCATTCAGAAGTAAAAATAACATGATTTTCAAAATCACCATTGTGAAAGCAAAGTTAGCAGCATTTAAATTTGCACAAACTAGATAACACAAGAATCATTTAGGTGAAAACCCTTTGTCAACAGGACTTTCCATTTATGTGGAGTAGCAATAACAAGATCCAGATTTTCAAGATGGGTGCCTTGGTGATAATACTGTAATCCAGATTTGCACCATTTTCATTTAGAACAAACTATGCATTGTAAGAAGTTATTTGGTGAAAAGCCCATTTTGACATGACCACCCAATTAGGAGTATGCTTAACATTAAACAATATTTTCCAGTTAATCATATTTGAGGTCACATTAGCACCATTTTCATTTAGGGTCACCTAAACACCAAATGACATTTTCTGGCAAAAACCCAAAGTCAATGTAACTTTATGTTTAGGAGGAGTAATGATATTTTTAAGATGGCTGTCAGGGTGGCCATACTGGATGTTAGATCAGCACCATTTTCATTTAGGGTCACCTAAACACCAAATGACGTTTTCTGGCAAAAACCCAAAGTCAATGTAACTTTATGTTTAGGAGGAGTAATAATATTTTCAAAATGGCTGTCAGGGTGGCCATACTGGATGTTAGATCAGCACCATTTTCATTCAGGACCAACTAGAATGCATCAGAAGTCTTCTGGTGAAAACCACATGTCAACAGGACCTTGCACTAAGGAGGAGTAGCAAATAACAAGATTATCATCATGGCAGTCATACTGCATGACAGATCAGCACCATGAGTAGCATCAACTAGACATTATAAGAAGTCTTTTAGTGATGACCCCATACAGATATCCATCCATTCTGGAGGAGCAGTGATAACTAGATTTTCAAGATGGCCATTGTGGCAGCCATTCTGGGTGTACACCATTTTCATTCAGAACTGGCTAGACCTTAGGATGAATGTGTGTGTAAAATTTCATGTCAATCTTCCATATAGTTTAGGAGAAGCAGCTATTGCATGGACAGCAGGCCATTCAATAAGCTCTTCTGGTCTATGACCAACAGAGTTGATTATTTGACAGTGTTACAAGATACAGGTTAATAAATTCATTAAATAATTTGTATAATAAAATACGATAACAGGATTAAATCAAGAATATGAAGTAAACAAAAATGCTTTCAGATTGTAATTTACAATTATCATTAACTTGTTTGAATAATATGACTTCTTATATAATTTACTCAATTAAGAAATGTTACTGTCAAAAATATTTTCATAGATTCTACAAATCACAAATAGTTCTACATTTTCAACAGTGATTGGCCAATCCAATAACATAAATGTCATTTTTCTATTAAAAAGTAGTCTAACTGAAACCAACTGAACTATTATAATTTAATTCTTATACTATTAATAATTAAACCCTTATATGAATTTAATGCACTAAAATCTCATTATCAGGTGACATGATTATTCTAACCCATGTGGCACATACAACTCATGGACGAACAAGTGAAATTTCCTGTCAGTAACCCAATTTTGTAAAAGGAAAGCACAATAAATTCTTTGAACTTTGTTACCATTTTCCCTCCATTGTCCTTGCAAGGCCAGCATGTTAAAACTGGATTTGTCACCGTTGTGGATTAAATTTATGTAAAATAAAAATTTCAGTAGTGTGATATCAATTAGTTATAGCTTGCATGATATCAGTTAGTTATACCTCACATGATATCAATTAGTTATACCTCACAAACAACTGATCTGTGTGTGTTTTGGCATGATATAAATTAGTTATATCTCACAAAAGACTGATCTGTGTGTATTTTGGCATGATATCAATTAGTTAGACCTCATGAAAGATTGATCTGTGTGTAATAAATTAGTTATACCTCACATGATATCAATTAGTTACACCTCACAAACAACTGATCTGTGTGTATTTTGGCATGATATAAATTAGTTATATCTCACAAAAGACTGATCTGTGTGTATTTCGGCATGATATCAATTAGTTAGACCTCATGAAAGATTGATCTGTGTGTAATAAATTAGTTATACCTCACATGATATCAATTAGTTATACCTCACAAAAGATTGATCTGTGTGTATTTTGGCATTATATCAATTAGTTGGAGCTCATGAAAGATTTATCTGTGTGTTATAAATTAGTTATACCTCACAAAAGATTGATCTGTGTCTATTTTGGCAAGTAGTTTTACTCTCAAATGTTCTCTGTGAGACTGTGTAACTGTAGCTTGTACACCTACAGAGAACTGCAAACAAATCAGGTCCTAAGATTACAGAAATATTCATAGATAACAAACATAAAATTCAGACTTGAAATTCTGATGTTTGACTGGTCAATATCAAATAACTAACCAACAAGGTGTGAAATGCTTGAGTTTAGCCTGAGTCTGAATTTGAGCACATTCTTTGATTTCAGGACTATAGGGCAGTGCATGCAAGGGGTACCATACATGCATGAAAAATGATTTCTTCCCTTTTTGTGAACTGAAAAGCCCAATGTTCTCATAAAATAAAACACATTCTGTGAATTGATAAAGTTGACATAAACAATAAGGTCGATATTAAAACAGATGGCTAGCCAGCTCATTACATTATCCTTATTTAAGACATAATTTTTCAGATGTAAGGTTCTAGATTGTAAGAATTCTGCAATGTGCCAGCATTTTACAAGCATTATTAATGGCACAAAAGTAACAGAATTTGAAAACTCGTACCTGAGCAATTACTTCCATTCCAACTTAAAAACTTATATATAACAAAAAGTTGAAAGAGAACATTTTAATGTCTTTAAATACTATTGGGAAATGACAGGTATTAGTGTTTATTAAGGAAAAAAAATCAGATACACATTTTGCATGTTTTCCCCTAAATGTTTGACAGAGAGATATAACTTTGACATGATTGTTGTCTCGTATAAATACATTTCTAAATTTATCTTCATTATTCATCTAATTAAAAGTGCTAATTATATTAATGTCACAAATGAAAGTAAATCGGACAAACATGAATTTGACACTGAAGATATTTTGGAGTCCTCCTCAATGTCCGGTCCTTTATCGTTTCATACATGATCACTACCAAAAAAAGATAATTATTTTTTGGTATATAACTTTGCATACACTGAAATAAAATTATTTTTTCATGTATAAAAAGGTTTATAAATTATGGTTGTCAGCACTAATTGAATTTCATTTTCTGAAACTTTGTAAATACACTTTTTCAAATACGTCTATTTGAAACTTTTACAACTTGGTTTTTGTAAGAATGATTGTCATCATGTAGATACAGAAGTAAATTTCTGTACATAAAGATAATACAAATCTTGATGAAAACTGCCAAGGTAGTTGTCATAAGAGGACAAATTTTCCTTTTTTACGACTGTGTCTATAAATGCCAATGAAGCAGTTAACTGGTAATAATTCTGAATGGTGGTTCATTCAGGGTAGATAACTCTAAATGTCAGGTTGATTCTGGCAGAGCGATCATGATATTCTTTCGCTATCTGATGCTGAAATGTAAAACACTCAAAGCAATAAAACTTTATCTTATCCAAGAATAGCTAAGTTCAAACAAGTAAAATTAGGAGATGAAAATATGTAATTAGATTTTAATTACATTAGTAAATGGTTTTATTACAACCAAAATTCAAACTCCAACCTGAAATGCCTTCACAATGAAACTCTCACAAATGCATTATATATAAAGTGAAAACAATTAAAATTTTAAAATTATTTATTATTATTATTATTATTATTATTATTAAAATTGATCCTGAACATGAATCATTTCAGCAATTGGGCTTAAAGAAAATGATGGGTAAAAAGAAAATTATAAGTTTAAAAGAGCAATAACTGCATCACAAATTACAGTCACCAGGTTGAGTTATGTAAGAGGTGAGTAGCCATAACTGCATCAAATATTACAGTACCCAGGTAGATTTGAAGACCTACAGAATCAGTTCAGAGGTGAGTAGTCACAGCTGTATCACAATCTACAGTCCCCAGGTAGATTTGAAGACCTGTAGAGTCAAGTCAGTGGAGAGTAGCCATAACTGCAAAAACAATTACAGTACCCAGGTGGATCTGAAGACCTAATGAGGCAGGCCAGAGATTTGTACCTATAACTGCATCACTGCATCACAAATTAGTCCCCATGTAAAGCTGAGGACCTATCGAGTCTGGTCAAGAAGTGAGTGGCCATAACTGCATAAAAAGTTACAGTCCTCAGGTAGATTTGAAGACCTAGAGAGTCTGGTCAAAGGAAAGTAGCCAAAACTGCATCAAAATTTACAGTTCCCAGGTGGATATAAAGACCTATCGAGTCTGGTCAGAAGTGAGTGGCCATAAGTACATAATAAAATACAGTTGCCAGATAGATTTGAAGACCTATGGAATCTGGTCAAAGGTGAGTAGCTATAATTGCATCAAAATTTACAGTCCCCAGGTGGATTTGAAGACCTATGGACTATGGTCAGAAGTGAGTAGCCACTGGAGTAAGATAACTCAATGTCATTTAGTGAAATATTACTTTTGATAGTCACTGCATGCATAGGAATTATTCTGTAAGCCTGATTGTATCAACATTCTTATTTATGAGAAAATTAAACACAATATTAAACCAAAACAAAAATCAGAGATTTAAGTTAACTGACAAATGGCAAGAGCAAAGATAACCAATCTTAATAAATTAGAAAGCCATTTTACATAAAATCAAAGTCTGTAATTTGAAAATACTCCCACTTAGGTAGCAATTTTTAAGTTATGGTACACATTTCTGGATAAAACATTTTGACACATTCATTCTGTACATGTTATATAGCAAAAGCTCCCAGGTGTCTCCATGATGTCTGAAAGTTTGGACAAAATTAGCATTTAGATTTGATTATGTAACAGACTGCAAAATGCTCATGAAGAGATCTGAACATTTCATTACAGTTCTGGATATACAATAACTGACTGCAAAAAGGTGGTGTCCTTTGATTCACTGACAGACACATTAAACTTTGAACAGATTATTATAATAAAAAAGCTATGAGGATAATTCAAATACTTCTGTATACATTCTTAATGGTTATTTTTCATGACATTTTTTTTAGCAACCTTGAAGTGAAGCCTAATTGCATCTATCAAAGGAAAATCAGCATGACTCACCTGCCAATCAGCCTGAGTACACCCCTCCATGATCAGTAATGAGCCACTTGACAGAGGAATGCGAACATGTTCCATGAACGTGTAATCTCCATTCTCCTCCTATAAGAAAATGCTGTGCAGTAAATACTTTGGACTAATTTTTCCTGTTAGATGCCCAGCTGCTGTGGCTCAGATAGCATGCCAGAAGTGTTAGCATGAATCCTGCCCAATCCAGGCCAGGTCAACCAATGTGAGGTATCTCTGGGCAAGACACCGTACTCCAATTGGCTCAGTACAATATGTTTGATGTGTTGATGTGCCTTGAACTACAGCTCAACCAATCAATCAAACCTGTCTAGTTGCAAAAGGAAGCAAATACTGTGGTTTCCCTTTCAAGTGGAGGACCAATTTTCATAGATTTCATGGTTATTCTGAACCACAAAATTAAAAAATGAAAATTTAAACATATGAAATGCAGAAAGCCACTATCCCTACCATTTTTCATTCCTATTGATCAACAAATCTCAGATATTTAATAATTCAATTTCATTACTGTAATAAAAAATTTCTTTTAAATGTCTTTGTTTTATATGAACACTTTCTGAAAGAAATGTTTTTTTTTAAAAAAACATTATATATTGTTTCATTGCACATATATATCCATGTATCTGTCAGCTACTTATTTTATTGCCTTAAATTGATATGCAAGATCAGTAAAGATAAAAAATGAAAGACACAAAGCCTGTTAAGTACTGATATTATTGAAAATTAACAAAAGGAAATGGTCAAGAAAACTTAGATTTAATGCTTATTTATATTGATACTTCATTCAAATAAACTGCTATGAAAATTGCACTTACTTTTTTCTCTGCAATTCCCTGTGAATTAAGATTTACCTATAGTTTTGTATTCCATCAAAATGAATAATCTAGATAAAGCATAGATAAAAGGAAACATTTATAATTCTAATTACAAGTAGGAAACTTTCCTATTATAACTTAAATCCTCCTGAAAGCAAATCCCATTTTGTTCATATATCTTTCAATCAAGTAAACAACAAAGTATCCATCAAAATGTCTTTTTTTGCTTACACAAAACCACAAATATTGATACCCATGAAAATAAATGAAGCTATGATATATATTTGTTTTGTTTAAACTCAAATTATAAAACATTCAAATGCAGAAATAATGGACATAAAATCAGTAACATACCAGGGATATTTAGTAGTCCTCAAGGGCCACAAAAAAGGCCATGAGCCCAGTGTTAACAAGGCCCTGAGCCCAGTGTTAACAAGATCCTGATCCCAATGTTAACAAGTCCCTGATCCCAGTGTTAACAAAAGAAGACCTGAGCCCAATGCCAACAAGGTTCTGATCCCAATGTTAAAAAAGACCCAGATCCCAGTGTTAACAAGTCCCTGATTCCGATGTTAAGAAGGTGCTAATCCTAGTGTTAACAAGGACTAATTTCTATGCAACTTATTTCAAAATCACACTGAAATCCAGATCACAGTATTTCACATTTGAAAATTTTATTCCCAACAGACAAACTTTTTAAAATGCAAATGGGTGATCCCTAAGGCTCCATTCCCCAAACACCCCTAAAAATATCTGCATCATGTTTTGGCAATGTTAATATTGGGATCAGGATCTTGCTAACATTTGGATCAGGGCCTTGTTGAGCTTCTGACCTCTGCCATGGTCACCACTGAGGGAATAAGGAATCTCCCCTGTATGAGGATTTATTACATTTAATCTTACATGGCTGATCTGGTATTTGATAGAGATATTCAATCTGTAATTCCGTATCACACACCTTAAATGTCTGTTTTGCACACCAACCTGGAACTACTTTTACAACTTGAAATATTAAATAACAGTCCACTTATAAAACATCAGGAATGATTTATTACAATCCATTTTAAATTATTAAAAAATGCCAATACATGCTTGTAATATTAAGAAATGCAATCATATTGAGTGAAAATGGCTGCTTTTGCCACTGGAAACAATGCAGACTTGCCAACCCCAACGAGTCCGTCTCAGTAAGGCAGCTGATTTTTTTTCTGTAAGATTGACCAGTTTCCAGTAAAGTGTAACAAAATATCAATAACTGCTATTGTAAAGCTGAAAACATAATTAAAAGTTTGATGCAGCGATGATAACATTATGTTCAACTTTAAAGTTTGTAAAGTACGCGTGGACCTTATTTACCACTAGTACAGTTGCACAAACTTTAGTTCCAAACCCTATGCAACTCAATGGCTTGTTGCCATCTCTCAACTTGACGTAACTCTTGGAAATTATATTCCCATTTCACATGATGATGGTAATCACATCTCCTGTCATGAGATGTACTCAAATCAGCACGTGATGTCCAATAAACGTAATTGTGTCCTTTCCATCTTTTATTCACATGAATCTGAATATTCCTTTTTATTCTTCTGTGTTGATTATTATCTCTTTTCTAGAGGCTTATTTTTCCTTTCATCTTAAACATGCATCACTTTTGGAACGCCATTTTTAAAACAATTCTATAAGGAATCAGGCCACAAGTAATAGTTCCGGTTCAGTACCCACGAATGTAGTCCCACTCTATTTTTAGAGCATTTTTCCTGTCTCATCTTGGTGGTGATACAAGAATTAGATTTCGGCATTCTTGGTATGGATTTAAAGGCAATTGTTTATTCCTTTGAATGTGAGCTTATGGTGTGGTTGTCTGTGTGTGTTTCAGCGACAGTGTAACAGTGAGTAATAAGGTCTTGGTGATGATCCGGAAGTGAAATCTGTGTTCCATTGCATGTTGGTTTGTTTACAGTCCAGCCTTTCAAAAAAATGCCGGTGAACCTTTGACAAGAACTTCACCATGAAGTCATCTTTGAAGGTATTTTAGATTAACATATGATTTGTATTGATTGTCACACAGTGGAAAATTCAATACTGAGAAACAAATGTGTTCTATGGCCTGTCAGTGCAGTATTTGAGTAAAGTTTAAACTGGTATAAAATCTTTATTATTAATGATAGACACATGAAATTTTAATATGTTATGTATATTGACTTTGAAAACATAAGAATGAAATTAAAAATAAAAAATTAATTTTTATTTTAAAAATTTAAATGAAATTTAAAAAGATATTTTTTAAAAAAAATTTCCCCCAAAATGCACATATATAATATTTATTGGGAATGATATTAAATGATATCAGCATGTATATATTCCTACACCATATATAAGCTCCAATGATGGATAGTTGTCAAAATATCTTTGTAAGTCAAAATGAGACCTTCATTTAATATACATGAAGACAAAATTCTATTTTGTATTGTGCCTTTAGGTCATTCAAACTATTTATTAGGGGTCCAAACAGTTCATTTATGTGTTTATAATGGGGTGACTTCCTGAGTAACACATATGTGCTTGTATAGCTATCAGTAATTGTTTATAAACATTGATATAGGGTGTTTATAAACATAGTTATAGGGTGTTTATAAACATAGTTATAGGGTGTTTATAAACATAGTTATAGGGTATTTAGTGAGAGGACAGAGATGAAAACTTTATACTAGAACCTGCTCAAGTTCTCTACAAAATCATATTAAGCCATCAGAGAATGAAATACAGGTCAAAGGGATAAATATACTATCCCCAGGTATATTTACCCTAGCATGTAAGAAAACAGCAAAATGATGTAAGTTGAACACAAAATGCATTCCATTTTATTGTTCAGTTTCATTAAGATATTGATTGATGTAGTGTGGCATTGTGGCCTATATGATATTAGGGGAATTCTAATGATCCATTTTGCTTTATGTATTATTAATTACTAATAATATTTGTTAACTGACATTCCAAAGATTACATAAGAAATATTCAAACAGATTATTTGAATTTAACTTTGTACAACTGATCTTAACATGGTTACATATCCAACATGAACAAATATCCATTTATTTTAGAATGTTCAGGATCAAAAGTTGATATTCAGTACATCATATAGGCTGACACTGTACCTATAGTGAATCTATAAGGCACAGTTCTGGCTGTGTGCACTTCAAATATCCCAAAATGTTATTTTCATCATGAATATGCCCATGTATGGTAACATATTTCAATTTAGTACTTTGACAGAGTGCGGCATTGTAGCATCAGCTGATATCTGATTCCACTGAATCATTGAGCTTAATAACTGGTAACCAACACTCTTAAGAATAGACTAAAAATGTTCCAACAGATCATTTGAATTATGTTTGCACATGTGATTTTAACAAGTACATTGTATATGTTCCACATATGCAAATGTCCATCCTTGTTTACAAGTTTTGGGGATCAGAATTTCACATTTAGTTGATGATATAGGATCTATTGGTACCTATAGTTGATCTGTGTGGCCACATTTGGCTGTATTCACTCGCAATATCCAAAATTGTTATTTCCCTTATGAATAAGATTGCTTATAGTAACCTATTTTAATTTAGTACACTGTCACTTGACTTTCTTGTATACTGGTAAGTACTAATGTTTGCACCAATGATCAAACCTCACCATTCCAACATTGCCTTAAACTTTATGATACATACTCTGCGTGATTAGTTATTTAACCTGAAAATAGCTAAATATGCTTCTAGAAACCTCATCTATTTTTAGGATGCATTTATCACTTTAATACATGCCCATTGCTTCACATTTCTGAGTGTCACTCTGTCAAGTTTACTATTTCTTCCCATGGTTGCAACCTGAATGTTATTTTGAAATCACCATATCTAACACATTGTAACTTCATTCACCTACATCTTACTGTTTTCTAGAATTAAGTGAAACATGTTATATCTTTTCAGGTCTAGCCTGGTATCTGGAACAAAGTGTTAAGAGCTGGATCAGTTTGGAAGCTCTCCAGTAGTACGGTGGTGATAGCAAGGTTTCATAAGGACATGTGCAGGGTACTGCCATAAGTGACCAAGATTAGTTCATATCAGCACACTGATATACAGTACCTCAAAGACATGGCTTAGGTCTTCATGAGAGAGATTCACACCATTGTTCAATAAGGTACAGCCTCCCTGAAACTGTATTTTCCTATCACATTGTTGCCTTTTGTAGTTATCAACATTGAAATGGAATACATTTTTGCTTTAAAACATGGCAGTGGTCCCATCAAAACTTTAAATTTTGAGTGCGCTATTAGTTATACAAACAACTGCCTAAGTACCTGACACAATAAATGTGGAACATGGCACCTGTCATTGTTTCTTTAGGGTGTACACCTATATGTATCTGGACAGGCATATTGCAATTTGCTGCCAAAATCAGTGTGAGCTATCATGCTTCTTTATCCCTGGGAAAAATGTTATCAGTTGTACAGACCCAAACTACCATTTGTTTTAAATATCATTCATTAGTCAACTTTTCTGTCTAAAATTTGTCAAATTGAATTTTATAACTTGTATGAAAATTTAAGTTTTCAACAAAATTTAGTTTTTAAAATTTAAATGTTTATTTAAATTTCCAATAAAATTTAATGTATCAATAATTTTAAATTTCAAACATATTTTCAGACAGGCCTTATCATGTACTACAATTAGGTTATTACTGCACTGAAAAATTCCTAAAATTAAGGAAGATATAGCAAATTTAGTTTTGGTTTCTCAAGAACACTTGGACCACAACTTGCACCCTGTGGAACACCAGCACTACACACTTTCTGACAGCTGTCACATGTCTTGTTTGCAAGGAAATGCCAAAAGACTTCATGTATACAGTTTAAATAGGTGTGGCATGCAAATATAAAAGCTTGACTAAAAAATTGGGCCTGTCAGGAATCAGGCCACAATTAATAGTTGTCCCAGTCTATTTTTAGAGCATTTTTTCCTGTCTCCTCTTGGTGGTGATACAAGAGTTAGATTTCGGCATTCTTGGTATGGATTTAAAGGCAATTGTTTATTTCTTAGAATATGAGCTTATGGTGTGGTTGTCTGTGAGTAATAAGGTCTTGGTGATGATCCGGAAGTGAAATCTGTGTTCCACTGCATGTTGGTTTGTTTACAGTCCAGCCTTTCAAAAAATGCCGGTGAACCTTTGACAAGAACTTCACTGTGAAGTCATCTTTGAAGGTATTTTAGATTAACATATGATTTGTATTGATTGTCACACAGTGGAAAGTTCGGTATTGAGAAACAAATGTAGAGAATATATAGTAAAATTAATTGTGTTCTATGACTATAATCAACAATTTGATCATGCAGATGCTTCGCATGAACAAATAGGTGCAGTTTAAAGCATCTGGGGTGCTGCTGTAAAGTTAGTCTGGTTCCCTACCTAATTTCACTAATTCTAATATGAAACCCTGATCCAAAGAAAACACAGATGAACCAATTATCCGGATGTTTTGGCAACAATCATTTTTCTGTAGTTTTTACTTGTATGCCGTAAGTCCGTATTTTAAGGGTAATTTTCGTAAGACTTACGGCAAAATCGTAAGAGTTGGCAGGTCTGACAATGGTAGAGAACTGTAAGTTATGATGGGCAGTTTATGTGCATTTCACGGTATCTAGGCAGAGAGTTAGTTGAGGTGGACGACACTATCTTGGATAGAATGTTTGACAACAAGTTCTCAGATGAAGCTGGTGTGCAAAGTGACATCAAACATGAGAGAGAGAGAGAGAGAGAGAGATCAAGTACTTTGCCACTGAAATTTTGTACTGAACTTTTTAAAAATCCAGACAAAGTAAGAAAGACTCTTGGAGTCATGTCAAGCTTCAAGGCATGGTTAGAAATGCCCCACATCTGGAGATCACTTTACCCCATGTTTAATTCCCAAGAGACATTCCATCTAAAATACCAAATGTAGCTAAAATCCATTTCAGCTTCAGAGTTTCCAAAATATGGTATACATAAATTTTTTTTTAAGGAGCAAGTTTAAGCAGAGGGACTTACAATTTGTCTATTAAAATTACAGAGGAATTGAATTTATTTAGTAAATCTGAGGATAAAACTCATTTGCAACATAAAGGTAGACATGTCAGAGACAAAAGCTTTTCTGATTGTATTGTAAATTAAGAAGATTTACATCTTGCAACAATGTACTGTGAATTTTTCATTACTGGGTCACATGGAGCGAACTGTATGTTTACATTTTGAATTTTTGTGACTGTTTTAAGTAGAAAATAAAGAGAAGAAAACAAAACAGCATTGCAATATTTTTTAGAATTGTTAATTTTAAAATGTATGGATGTTAGAAAAAGACAGAATCTTCTATTTCTTAAAAATATATGTTTAAATTATCATGAAGTTCAATGCATCAATAATTTCTTGTATTAAATGAATTCATAAAAATAGTGAGCTTGAATGTACTGTATGTTCATGAGCTTTCTGAATAAACTTGAATGTATTTAATGACTGTTACTCTATAAAATTTGCCCTGAAATTTGCTTGGAATCAGAGTGTCTATCCAGTAGGTAGACTGTAAGAAAAGGGCCCTTACTGGTCCAGAACATTATGAAAGGATTTACCTCCAGTCACAAAATGAAAGGCACAAAGCCTGTAAGTGCTGATATTATTGAACATTAACAAAAGAAAATGGTAAAGAAAAGTTATATGTGATTGCCAATTGATGGCAGCCTATCCTTCATTATAAAGCCTGGTTTCATCATCAGGACCATCTGATTGGAACTGTTTGAAGTTCATGAGCAATGAAAGGGTATGCAACTCACTGACCCTGCATGCTGAAGAAACGTGTTTTGCATTATAGCAGCTTCAAGGTGGTGCTGGCTAAGGGCTCAGACTGATTTGAATTATGCATGTCAGCACCAATGACAAATTTGAAATTAGAAATAAGCCGAGTAAGTTTGCCCTATTAAATTTAAAACAGGCTTGATAAATCCTTATTGTGACCTAAATTCACCTCACTATGAGGCCTGAATATATCTGAGATCATTTAGTGGTAGCTTTTGATCATGGTGGGGAGATAAATTGTTTTCTTTGAAGAGCCAGTGAACAAAATTAGCCAATTATGGGACTGAGGCACTAGGATGTTGGTCTTGTACCAGTGCATGAAATTCCACCATTTCCCTTTGTACATCTTCAAAGAGAAGGGCTGCCTAGTTTGTAAGAGTCTCTCCATAACAGAAGGCTGAAATTCTTTTATTTGCAAGACTCTCCTAGCAAGAACCAGGAGTAAAAGAGTAGCCTGTCTGGCTATAGATGAAACATTGATCTGGGTACAGATGAAACACCAGTCTGACTGTAGATGAAACATTGGTCTGGGTATAGATGAAACACCTGTCTGATTATAGATGAAACACTGGTCTGAGTATAGATGAAACACCTGTCTAGGTATAAATGAAACACCTATCTGGATAAAGATGAAATACTGGTCTGGGTATAGATGAAACACTGGTCTGGGTATAGATGAAACACAGGTCTGGGTATAGATGAAACACCTGTCTGGCTATGAATGAAACACCGGTCTGGGTATAGATGAAACACCAGTCTGGGTATAGATGAAACACCTGTCTGGCTATAAATGAAACACTGGTCTGGGTATAGATGAAACACTTGTCAGGCTATAGATGAAACACTGGCCTGGGTACCAATGAAACACTGGTCTGGGTATAGATGAAACACCTGTCTGGCTATAAATCAAACACCTGCCTGGGTATAGATGAAACACCAGTCTGGGTATAGATGAAACACCTGTCTGGCTATAGATAAAACACCTTTCTAACTATGGATGAAACACCGGCATGGATGTAGATGAAACACTGGTCTGGGTATAGATGAAACTCCTATCTGGCTATAGATGAAACACCTGTCTGGGTACAGATGAAACACTAGTCTGGTTATAGATGAAACACATGTCTGGCTATAAATGAAACACCTGCCTGGCTATACATGAAACACATGTCTGGCTATAGATGAAACACTGATCTGGGTATAGATGAAACACCTGTCTGCCTATAGATGAAACATCTGTCTAGGTATAGATGAAACACCTGCCTGGCTATACATGAAAAACCTGTCTGCCTATAGATGAAACACTGGTCTAGGTATAGATGAAACACCTGTCTGGCTATAGATGAAATACTGGTCTGGGTATAGATGAAACACCTGTCTGGCTATAGATGAAACACCTGTCTGGCTATAGATGAAATACTGGTCTGGGTATAGATGAAACACCTGCCTGGGTATACATGAAACACCGCTCTGGGTATACATGAAACACTGCTCTGGGTATACATGAAACACCTGTCTGGGTATACATGAAACACCGCTCTGGGTATACATGAAACACCGCTCTAGGTATACATGAAACACCGCTCTGGGTATACATGAAACACCGCTCTGGGTACGGATGAAATAATGGTTTGGGTATATATGAAACACCTGTCTTGCTGTAGAGGAAACATCTGCCTGGCTATACATGAAACACATGTCTAGGTATAGATGAAACACCTGCCTGGCTATAGATGAAACGCCTGCCTGTCTATAGATGAAACACCTGTCTGTCTATAGATGAAACACCTGTCTGGGTATAGATGAAACACCAGTCTGGGTATAGATGAAACACCTGTCTGGCTATAAATGAAACACTGGTCTGGGTATAGATGAAACACTTGTCAGGCTATAGATGAAACACTGGCCTGGGTACCAATGAAACACTGGTCTGGGTATAGATGAAACACCTGTCTGGCTATAAATCAAACACCTGCCTGGGTATAGATGAAACACCAGTCTGGGTATAGATGAAACACCTTTCTGGCTATAGATAAAACACCTTTCTAACTATGGATGAAACACCGGCATGGATGTAGATGAAACACTGGTCTGGGTATAGATGAAACTCCTATCTGGCTATAGATGAAACACCTGTCTGGGTACAGATGAAACACTAGTCTGGTTATAGATGAAACACATGTCTGGCTATAAATGAAACACCTGCCTGGCTATACATGAAACACATGTCTGGCTATAGATGAAACACTGATCTGGGTATAGATGAAACACCTGTCTGCCTATAGATGAAACATCTGTCTAGGTATAGATGAAACACCTGCCTGGCTATACATGAAAAACCTGTCTGCCTATAGATGAAACACTGGTCTAGGTATAGATGAAACACCTGTCTGGCTATAGATGAAATACTGGTCTGGGTATAGATGAAACACCTGTCTGGCTATAGATGAAACACCTGTCTGGCTATAGATGAAATACTGGTCTGGGTATAGATGAAACACCTGCCTGGGTATACATGAAACACCGCTCTGGGTATACATGAAACACTGCTCTGGGTATACATGAAACACCTGTCTGGGTATACATGAAACACCACTCTGGGTATACATGAAACGCCGCTCTAGGTATACATGAAACACCGCTCTGGGTACGGATGAAATAATGGTTTGGGTATATATGAAACACCTGTCTTGCTGTAGAGGAAACATCTGCCTGGCTATACATGAAACACATGTCTAGGTATAGATGAAACACCTGCCTGGCTATAGATGAAACACCTGCCTGGCTATAGATGAAACACCTGTCTGTCTATAGATGAAACACCTGTCTGGGTATAGATGAAACACCAGTCTGGGTATAGATGAAACACTGGTCTGGCTCTAGATGAAACACCGGTCTGGCTATAGATGAAACACCTGTCTGGCTATGATGAAACACCTGTCTGGCTATAGATGAAACTGTCCACTTATTAAACAGAGAGTTGGTCATATTGACTGCCACAATGTTGTTGTTCAAGGACTACAGCTCAGTGCTTAACATCAGCAAATGTGTGTGATACTAGTGTGTAAAGAACAATTCTATTGGCTGGTTTTCTTAAAAGAAAGTTTTAAAATTGTTCTGGTCCCATACTGTATCAGTCTGGCAGTCAGATATTCTTCAATATTTGATGACTGTGGAAGAAGATGGAAAGAAGGCTTAATCTTCCTAAACCACTGAACCTATGATTGTATAGGCCTGGTTTGCAGCTGATTGGGCTGGCCACTCAAAAATCAGCAGACTCTAATTTCTTCCATAGAAACTGTAACTATATTATGTATGCTCCATTGTAGGATCAGTGTATCTTAAGTTGTTTGTTTACCCCAGCATTCACTGTGGCAGTTGTCCTTGTTAGGCATTGTCAACATCAGAATAAAACATCCTAGGGTCGGGGATGAAGCTGTGCCATTATTCCTGTGTATGGTTTGACATCTCCCTAATTAGTGAATCAGCTAAGTGGATCACCATACAGCGGTGTATAGTTGGCTGGTGTACAGCACAGCTCACCAAGTGCCAGATATCAGCCACTTATATTGAGTAAGGCTGGCTGGATTTGATGGTCAGCAGTCAGACTGGCTTACATAGTCTGAATTAATGACTGGTCAGCAGCCAGATTGGCTTATATAGTCTGAATTAATGACTGGTCAGCAGCCAGATTGGCTTATATAGTCTGAATTAATGCTGCAACAGATCATCCAAATCTGAAAAATACCCCATGCACATGAACTTAAAGGTTCCAAGGTAAACTCAGACATGTGGGGTGATTATGCCCAGTGGTAGCCTAGATGGTAGGGAACACATTTTCCAAAGCCCAGCAACCATGTCATCAACTCTTATACAAGTAGCCACATCTGTGACTTTGATGATGCCCATACATGTGGCAACTCTACAACCCCATTTTCTTCCATCTGTAGCTGACCCAGAGTAGTGGTTGCTGTGATCATTGGACACATCTCTTTCAATTGAGAAGGGAACATCAAAGAATCAAAGAACTGCTGGTCAGTGACGATATTTTTTTATGTAAACTTAATAAGTTGATGTCCATCTCTCTGGACTAGATGCATTTCTTTCATCTTTATACCTTGTTATAGTACTGTACCTAATGTTCTCTGACCATGATGCATGCTGCATGTAGCTCTAAATAAATATTTGGTACACACAAGGCAGGTTCCATGCATGTCATTATTTACCCTAAATCTTTTACATTTTATGCACTTCATTAGCATGATCAATCAATTTTCTGACTGTTACGTATATGTAATTTAATTGCTTGTGTGTTAGTTTTAAATTCTCCTTTATTTTATTTTTATTTTCATTACATGTTATTGTAATAACTTTATTCACTGGATTTGACTTTTTTCCAGAAAATTCAGTTTTCTGTTTTGATGTGATAAACACACAGTCTATTGCTACCTTATATTTTTAGCTGAGCTAGTTCCTGACCTTGGTTCTGAGTTCGTAAACACAAAGTGAAAATCATTGGTCGTAATCAAGGTCATTCTTGGCTTGTGTCAGCTCCGTTGTAAACAACCTTTTCATAAATTCATTTCCAGTGTGGGAATCATTGATTCTTAGCTAAGGCTATACTAGCATACGTGCTAATTGACATATTATTTTACTGCGTTGTTCGGAGTAAGTGATCACGTGACCCATCACGGAGTCTAAACTGCATTTTAGTTAAGGGTTAAAACAGATGATTTTGTAGTGATTCAGTCAGTCATATTTTACACCTTTAGAGCTCTAGGTGTTTTTTTATGTTGGTGCCAGTTTGATTTAAAATTCTTATATTTTTTGGATTTAATAATTTATATTCTCTGGAAAACATATAAGTGCTCTTCTTCATAAAAATTCTTGGACAAAGACATTTAGTGGAAATTATTCTGGAATTCTAAACTGGAACATTATAAACTGTGATTCAACGAGAAACTGTTGCCATCAGTACAACGACCTCATCTGACATCATTGCCTTCCATACTGAAACTTCATCAGGATTCGAACTTTGATTCATTTAGAACTTTTTAGTGATAGGACTTATATTTTTAAATTCTAGGATTAAGTTTTGGATTAGATTCACAAACAGTAAGTCCTTTTTCATATTTTTACCTTGTTTTCTAGGGAAATAAATTATTCTGTTAAAATTTACAAAGCTTGTTGATTTCACTCTTTTCTTTGTTACTTTGTACGAGCCTAGTCACGTAACACAAAATAGACAAGAACGAATAAATTTGTTAGGGACATAACAAACTGAAAGTGTTCACTTGCACAAACAATATTAATAAATATGTGAATAAATATCAGCAATGTGCACAAGAACAACGAACGACTGGCACCAATAATACCATGCTGGAGTCAGAGAAATCAGAAATACGTAGAAATCCGCAACATGCAGTAAATACCTTGACACTCAATACTATGCCTTGTCGATGGATGGTCAATAATACACAAGATTATGAGAGGTGCAAGATACAATGCATGCTGTATCAAATAAAAGCTAAAGATTGGTAAACAACTGCAGCCACCTAGTGGAGGTGAACGGAGGTAAGGGGAAGAGTTGGAAATACTTTCTTCCCTTTGTATGTATGGAAAAACAAAAGATTTCATCTTTCCACAATTGCTGGATTCAAAAGGTAGTGGATGTTCTTCCTAATAATGTTCCTAAATGGGAGGTCTGAGCTGCTGAGGTTCTAATGAATATAATCTGGCATTAGCAATCACAAAAAATGCCAAAGGTGATCAACATTTTAGATGGTGATCCATTTAAAAAAAAACAATGAACTCTGTGACTAAAACTTTTGGTGCTTTTCGTATTGTCTGCAGATTTTGAACTCTAGTTCCTCCTGACCACTAGAGTAACACATTTTGGGTTGTATGAATCTGATCAGGGACTCTACTGTCTTGACATAAGTTGTAGAAATACTGAATTTCATTATATCACATATTTATTACTTTGAAAGGAAAAAATGCAAGAGCATGGAACAGTATCCAAGAAAGCATTATAGATACCATATATACTTGCATATAAGCCGAATAATTTAGGAAAAAATAAAGGCCTGGAAGAAGGGGGGTTGGTTTATCCATGGGCCAATGTCTAAACTTGACAGTCTTTTTGTTGACTACTGTTACCATAATGGCTGTAAATCTTGGGACATGAAAAAATAACTTTTTTCGTGTCATAAGACATATGCATGTAAAAAAAAAATAATTTTCCGTGACCCGACACTTATTAAACTTTGATAAAGTATGATGATTTTGTAATTATTTTGCATGTGCATAGTTTCTGATTTCTCCAACACAAAATTAAATAAAGGTAAATACGGACTTCATAATTCGTGGGCCGGTTGAGTTTACCTGGGAGACCAGGCTGAACTATAATGTATAGTACTTACACAGTGCAAAGCGTACATAGCTTCACTTAAATCCTTATCTATTCCCAAACATATTAGATGCAGATTTTGCTTTATTCATTGTTTCGACCAAATTGAATTCTTCCAGACAACATTTCAGCTAGTCCTTAATGGCTGTTTCATTTACTTTGAATCACATGCTCACGAGTTATTCATTTTCAATGATATAAGCAATCCTACAACTTGAGGTAATATTTATGAAAAGGTATGCACGTTTAATTGTACAAGGCACATAACCAGCATAACTTACATGTTCACGAAGAGTAGTAATAATAAAGGCCAAAATTCTCATTAAGATCAACATCAATCAATTTTAGTTTTGTGTTTTGGCTCAACAACATCATAACTTTCCACACAATGGAAAGCTTGATGTTTTGGCGTCTCCTATGTTAATAGTTGGCAAATTTGTCTTTCATTTTCTGACAGCAATACAGGCCAGTTAATCATTAAAACCCTGAAACTGGCTTGTGTTAAGAGGGAATTTTGACCTGCAGCTATACCAGTACATTGATGTGTAATTGCCTTTTATTCCACAATATTAGCACGATTACCGTAGTTTTGTAAAATGGGGTGTAAGACATACCTGTCAACTTTTCAAAAGCCAAGTAGGGAGACTGAATAAAAAATAGAGAGATTGGGACCTAAAATTGGGAGGTTTTTCGTGGCATTTTTAAAACCTTGTTTTCACTAAATACTGATCGATTTTCCTGGTCCAATATTCGTGAAATTCGCAAAATGTCCCGCTGTTTCTACCTTTGACGTGCCCTATTTTTCCCCAGGACGTGCCCTATTTTCATATTCTGGTCAGCTGTGGCCAAACTGTACAATAGCTAAAGATTAGTCTTAAATAAACAAGCAAGAAAGCCAGCACGACTAATTAAAAGTTAATCCTTATCGATGCAACTATTTTGTGAAAACGACTGGCCCTCCATCATAGTTCTAAGAAACCATGTTCTACACAATTGTGTCTTATAAAAGCACCAGCAATTGATTAGCAAATAAAGGATTTCCAATTTTGTTGAACTAAAGGTACCTAAATAGGAAGCCTCATGGTACCGTACATGTGGCAACTATTTTCCCCTCGTTGTATATCCGATTTATTTCCTTATTGTCAGCTCGTAAGGCATTTAGTATTGTTTACAATAAAACATATGTATTTTGAATTAGTTTTTTGAGGACACATTTGCTGCATGGCATGTATTCACAATCCTTCTTTTAATTTAACAATGGTAATTAACGTTGGTATATACAGTATAAAAAAACAATACCAGGTGTTCACTTGTGTAAGTTTCTTTCGTGGGAATGGTGCTATAGCATATAGAGTTAAAGCATTCATAGTGATCATTCTTGGGATTGAAATTAATTGTTGACGATTTTATTGTTGTGGTTTATTTTTGGTTCTGGTTTACTTTTTTATTTTTGTATTGTTGTAGAGGTAAAAAAAAATCATTAATTTACGTGAATAATGTTTAAACTTCACATTCTATTTAGTGAAGAAGCGAATTCTTTCCAGTAATTATTTTGTTACAACAATAATTCACAGCTGATACAACAGAACATGTAGGACATTTCTTGTTTAGAAGAAACAAAAATCGAAGACATAATGTAATAATCAGGAGTTCTCTGCAAAAATTTGAAGATATTATGAAATCGGGGGGTAGGCGTGGAGCGATCCCAAAAATCGGGAGGTTTTTTTTCCCTCCCAGCATGAAAGTTGACAGGTATGGTGTAAGGTCACTTACATCAAAGCAAACTACAACTCAGCTTTTATGGTATTAGCATAAATTTTGAAGCATTATTTCTGAACTTCATTATTGTATTTTGGAGATATCATTAAAGTTTAGTGCAGTGGTGCCCATGATTCGACTCCAAGGGATGTACTTATTCAGCAGAATGTACTTCATTCAGTGTGTATTCAAACCTACAATGTACATGTGGCAGCGCCATTATGTAAATATGTTCAGTAGCCTAATTGCGAGTGTTGAATCAAACCGTATTGTTATTCATTGTGTTGTCATACTGGGATTACATTTTAATGTATATATCCAAATTTAGACAGTCTTCATCATAAGTCAGACCAGGAGTTGGAAAAAAGTTTACATTGGCTGGGCAAGAGACTGTTTTGAAAATTAGAGATGAACGTAAATTTACTTTTAAATGTTTGAGAGCTGGTAAACAAACTTAGGACAAGTCACAAAATTAGCAAGTTACCTAGCAGACTTATCTTAATAGATTAATACATACTGGGAATTTCAATGTTTTTATGGTGATAGAATATCACACAAGACAAATAGTAATTATGTTATTCTGTGAAATTTTCAAGACCAGTGATAATAAAATACATTTTTTTTATTTTGTGTCAATCATTGATCAAATCTACTCAAATTATGGTTGGTTATGACTATGAAATATACTCCATTCAGTGGTTGGAGACCAAATGAAAAGACAATAATAAACTGTGATAATGAAATTAAAATGATTGTATATTGTTCCAACTGAAATCTGATTAAAGTATATACTGCAAAATGTATTGAATCTTGACCTCTATAACATGATATTTTATGATGACATCAGCAGCAACATGTAGCTTTTTTTCTAATCCCGACGAGTTAAAAACAAAATCATTGTTATCTGTGTACTGTAACACTTACTGGTGGAGGTTTCTTCCTCATTTCAAAGTTCCTTGTGTCACCAAATGAAAGAGAAGCTATCGTGGGTTCAGGTCCAAGGGATTTCTCATCATCAGAATGCCATGGCACATGGTCATGCCCATCACGATATAGATTGGCCAGAAGAGAATTAAACTGGTTACCAGTCACCTCCTCCAATCGTTCCTTTATGATTCGCAAAACATCTGGCCACTAAACAAGAAATTATAAAAAAAAAAAAAAATCATGTATATTCTGTATCTATGATTTAACATATGTATGAAATTTACCAGAGTAAAATGGACACAAGGCCCTTCAAGCAAAACTTAACCTCAAAAAGTGTAACAAAAACAAGAGGCCCAATTGGATCTGAAATCACTCACATGACTGACATTAGCCTAGGAGAAATGATACAGCAGTTACCTAAATAATATGGGTAAGTAGGATGCTGCCAAAATTTCATTAATATAATGTTTGACTGGTTAGGAGAAAAACTTGTTTCAGTTTCTTTCATTAGTCTTTTAGTATTTGCAGCTGAAACTGATAACAGATCAGCACAATTTGTATGAAACAGACAAGCCTTCATACCAAGATGGGTTTTCCATTTAATGTATGAAACTGTCAGGCCTTTATACCATGGTGGTTTTACCATTTGTATGAAACTGTCAGGCCTTTATACCATGGTGGTTTTACCATTTGTATGAAACTGTCAGACCTTCATTACCAAGATGATTTTTCCATTTGTATGAAACTATCAGACTTTTATACCAAGATGGTTTTTCCATGTATACGAAAATGATAGACCTTCATTCCATGATCATTTTATAGAATACTATAGAATTTAGCTAATTTTTAAAAAAATGTCATTTACTTTGTATTATTTATTTTACGTAATAGCATGAACATATTGGATGATAGATCTGCATCATTTACACAAACTCAAAGGGCCTTCATGAGAAATTTGCTCTGTCAAATTCTAAATTACAGTACTTGATTAAGTTATTTAAAGAATCTTCTTTTTTATGCATCTAGTCATACTTGATAGCAGATTAGCACCATTTGTGCAAATTTAAAAAGCCTCCATGCTGTTCCTATGTAGCCATGATGACTCAGTATTTTTGAGGTAGCCATGATGAATCAGTGGTTTCTTGGTAGCCATGATGACTCAGTGATTTCTAAGTAGCCATGATGACTTGATGATTTTGAGGTAGCCATGATGACTTGATGGTTTCTAGGTAGACATGATGACTCAATGGTTTTGAGGTAGCCATGATGACTCAGTGGTTTCTAGGTAGCCATGATGACTCAGTGGTTTCTAGGTAGCCATGATGACTCGATGGTTTTTAGGTAGCCATGATGACTTGATGGTTTGGAGGTAGCCGTGACGACTCAGTGGTTTCGAGGTAGCCATGATGACTTGATGGTTTAGAGGTAGCTATGATGACTCAGTGGTTTCTAGGTAGCCATGATGACTTGATGGTTTCTAGGTAGCCATGGTGACTTGATGGTTTCTAGGTAGCCATGATGAATCAGTGGTTAGCATGCAAGACTTTTGATCAAATCAAATTCTGCTGAACAATTTTTATAAAAAGATTTTTGAAGAGTGGTTTATGTTTCATAATGGTGACCATATTTGATGACAGACCTAAATTAATGATACTAACTTTAAAGTATTTTTTCCCAGGATGCCTTCTGAGTGCATATGTTATTCAATTCCACTGAACTATTTTAGATGAAGTTGTTTCAAGGTTTTTCTATTTTTAGTAAGGTTACTATAGTGGGTGACAAACTTCAATAATATGTACTGTTTAAAAACCCTTCATGCATGGATTCTTTCTGTTAAATTTTGCTTACTTCTACTAAGCAGGTTTTGAAGAGTTAGCTGGATATATTGGATAGTAGTTTGACATTTTTTGTGAAAAAAAACCTGTAAAAGCCTTCAAACTATGTTGTTTTTTGTCAAATTTGGTTAAATTCTGTTTGGTACTTTCTGAGAGAAGTCAATTAAAAATTGTATTAGTAACAGCAGCAATACTGAATAGTGGATGAACATAATTTGTACAAATTTGAAGGTTTTATGCCCAGATGTTTTCTATCATATTTTCAAAATTCTGTCAAGAGAGTTTTGAGAAAAGTCATGTTTTAAATGAAAGCTATATCTGCTGCGTAATTGGAATCTGTGGTAAACTCAAAGGGTTCTCATGTCTGGTTGCTTTGTATAAAAATATGTTTTAATTCTGTAAGGTGATTTTTTTAAAGAAATATGTTTACTATTTTTAGTAAAGGGCCATTTTGGATGGTGCATCAAACAAAAGACTTCAATGATATTAAGAAAAACACAAAACTTGGTCATTTCATTCATCAATTTATAATTTCTAATCTGATTATTGCTAAATAATCTTATGTCAAACTGAAACAAAACATTAAAAGTGAACATTCTCAGAATTTTGCATTTTTGCATATGGTTAATTCCCAGGAAGGAAAGAAAAGTCTTGTTTAGTCATTTCCTCTTGAAAACAAGACACAAAGCTGAATTATACTTGGGGATACAATATCCAGAGTGTTTTTATTTTGTCCAATACATTGATCACTTGTTAGAAACATGGAACTGTAAACGGACTACTCGCCTCTTTATTTGGCATGTGGGTAACACCTGAATAAGAGTATGGTAAGTCGCCATACCAGGCTGTTAATCTGGGCTGAAGGTATGACTTGCCATTCTTGACATCAGATCTTTGCTGCCACTGTAACTCATTGTGCATCTCATTAAACATCCATTCTGCCTCATCTGGCTCTATAAAGTTTGGGAAGAATCGGATTCTAAAAAAGAGAATTAAGACTAAAGAACAGTTCCAGTCCTACCACCATAAAGCTTATCATTTCAAGTAATAAAACTTTATTCTTGACTTGGAAATCTTATGCAAAATATTAAAATGTAACCTATTGATTGGTTAGAATATGGTTTAGTAACATATGGAGTTCAGTGAAGTTTTCTGAAGGAGAAGTTTGATTATCTGAATCTAAACCCTACATTATAATCTACATTACTAAACAATGATCACACACACACACACCTCTATTGCAAACACCTGCACATTAAAATCTTATGTACACTAAATGATACTTGTGCATAAATTACAGAATTTTATTATGTACCTGTTTGTAAAGTCCACTTGCTTTCAAGGGCCAGTTTATACAAACCCCTAAAGTGATCCCTTATAGATAAGTCTGATAATGTAAATTAAGTGCACTAATGGCATTTCCCTAAGACTGTGTACTATGACTGGGGTTTATATAGCCAGGGATAAGACTCCTGTTTGGTACCTTATTGGTCCTGCACTCATTTCTCCATTCCAATACATGTATAAGTAAGTGGCAGTGCAAGAGAATCTAAGGCTGATTTCTTCCTCTAAAGTAATTTCTCCAGGGTTGTCATCTATCATACAACTAACTGGAGTTCTCAGCATGATTTGTGTATTGAACGATGAAATGGAATCAAACAGCACATCAACACATGATAGGCCATCTTGCACAAAGGCAATTGGAATCAGGTGTGCTAGAATGATGTCTGCAGTGTGACAGTTTATATTGATGTCTAGCACTGAGCATCATGCTGCAGACATGTAGCGTCATGTCCCACCCAGTCACATTATCCAGACACCAGGCTGACCAGTCCTATCACTAACCTCTTAATGCTGAGTGCCAAGCGAGGTACCTGTTAGTACCATTTTGAATAAGTCTTTGGTATGACTTGGCAGGGGTTCGAATCCATGACCTCCTGCATGCAAGGTGGATGCTCTTACCACTTAGGCCACCGGAGTGGAATAAGGAATCTTAGAGATACATCAGGATGGCTTACCCAGCCAGGTCAAGTAGGAATTGAACCATCAATATAAAACTAAATCAAGTTTGATATAAATTTACTGGAACCACCAGATCTCCTAATCTACTGATATGTCTGTGAAATAAACAAACTAACAATAACAAAACAAACATGATACCTGGACAATCCTGAAGGTCCTAAACTCAAATCATATACACCTGGTTTTCTGAAAAATGAAATTTCCATGTTAAAAAGATTTAATTCATAGTCCATACTTTAATTAATAATTATAAACTGCTACACATAACTCAATAAGTATTTGACTCTAATTTTGATAAATAAAGGAAAATAATGAATATCTAGTCCAATAACTGATCAAATATACCAACATGTACTAGAGTTTTGTACGACACAGTGGTTTTCATACTCCTTTCAATTTTCTATCGATAAATCTAAAAACAATGCCAAGCAAATCTTACAATATATAGTAGTTAATACAGTACCAGTAGTCAGTACATGTATTAGTAGTCAGTACATATACCAGTAGTCAGTACATGTATTAGTAGTCAGTACATGTATTAGTAGTCAGTACATGTATCAGTAGTCAGTACATGTATCAGTAGTCAGTACATATACCAATATCAGTAGTCAGCAGATGTACAAGTAGTCAGTACATGTACCACCAGTCAGTACATGTATTAGTAGTCAGTACATACACCAGTAGTTAGTACATGTACCAATAACAATATACAGCAGTCAGTACATGTACCAATAACCAACATACACAGTAGTCAATACATGTACCAGTAAACAGTATGTGTATTAGAAGTCAGATTACAATATGATCCTAGTAATATATACACTTCTTACCTGTTCTGTCTCTATGATTTTATGTTATAAAGATAATTTTCCTCTATGATGTCCAATATAAAAGACAGCAGTATATTTGTACAATATGAATCAATAATTCACATGATAAATACAGTAACTTATATTTAATAACCTAAGCTATCAGTTAATATTGTCTAGACTGAAAAACACTTTGAATGGAATCTTCATTAGGGCAAGTTCTACTTGAAAATAAGATATTCCTGTGCAACATCACGCATAAAAGCCATGTACAACTTATTAAGTTCATATCAAATGCACAATTCATGTACACCAGTTAACATATATTCATTAGTTAATGTGGATCTCATGACCATTCTCATGAAAAGTTAAAATGTCATTCTGATCAAACTGAAAAAAGAACTGGATTTATTTAATACTCTCTGACACCATAGGAATAGATACACAACATGAATCATAGTGATCTAATTGGACAATGTGCCCCACTGGGTACCGTAAACTTGTTAAAAAAAATATACACTATATATAACTGGAGTAATATTTACTGACCATAACAGTGCCCAAATTGAATAATGGCAGTTTCTGATAAGAATTCATTCTCAAACTTGATGAATAATTGTTTCATGGATATTCATACACAGATATTGATCCATGACTATACTGTACATGCTTAAAGATGTACATTGCAACAGGAAAAAATAAAACAACTTTCTGACACCTATAATGGTACAACATTACCTCTATCAGGGAACTCAGACAAGTTTGGTAGTAGACCAAAACTGTTCTCTGACACAACAGTTCATGAATATATATATATATATATATATATATATATATATATATATATATATATATATATATATATATATATATACACACACACACACACACACCTTAATCTAACTTTTGCTACCCATGTTAACAATATTGGCATGATCAATGCTTGTTAGATGTAACTCTGCCATTACTTCTACTATGTACAAGGTAAAGACAAAGCTAAGCTGTAACATTTACAACTATTAAAACAGTTAATATTGCATATAATTTTAATGGAAAAGCACAACATGATGAAGTAAAATTGCAAGCAAGACCAATAAACAAAACTCTCTTTGATAAGTAAAGCCACAAAATGTTACTATCTCTGATGTCAAGTTTAAAATAATTAAATTCACACAGCAAATTCAAAATAATTATGAAAATGTAAATCCATTAGGCACACAGAAGTATTAACCCATGCTAAGTATTTTGATAAATTTTAACACAGATAAATAAATAAGAACTATAGCATACTGGCTTGGGTTTGGCAAAAACAGAACCCTTTTAATCAATTAGAATGAAATGTCTATGCAATTTGGAATTCATGATCAGTTTAACGCCATGATAATAATAGTCCCTTCCTATAGTCATAAATTACACAAATTTAATGTCATTGTCAAGGAAATTACTTGAATTGTAAAATTATGGGGATAAAAATTAAATTTTCCCCAAATATAATTGTAATTTCAATATAAATTCTCTCCTTGGATTACAAAAGACATCATACATATAATTACAGATTATTGCTGTTGCAATGAAATCCTTTTTGTCATAAATGATTCTCATGGGCCAGAATTTGTTATTAAGGTGGAACATTGTAATTACTGTTGTATACCATATCTATCTGTGTACAACATATAAACAACTATAAACCGGTCAGACCAAAATCTACTGTTACATATTGCCCAGTCAAAACAGGATCTATGTTGTCTACTTGATTTTTAAGTCAAAACATCATAGACCAGACATGCCATGGAATGTGATGGCATGCAAAAATTTATTTTAAAATGTTCACTCCCAAATCACCTAATACAGCTATGCTTACTAAAACATAATTACAGAAAAAAGAAGTGAGACACCTTTTCTGACACTGTGATATACGCCACTAACCTGAAGCCTGTACAAGCTGTCTGGATTAACACAGCTTCATGCTTAATGTTCATGAAATCCTATCACTCCTTGACTGTTTATATCATTAATTGTCATAGAGACAATTAAAAAGTTAAGGTGGTCAGCAATAAACAAACTCACTGCAATGTCAAAATGCAGTTACTAACATTAGATATACCAAGATCTTACAAGATATCCAGTTTGACCATTGCATGTTTGACATCCCTCACAGCAATGCAGATACAGAAAGATAACTTTCACTGCTCATTGAACAAGATCTTTGGGAAAGTACGAATAATAGTAGACTCTCATTAAGTCTTTACTGAGTGCAAAGATGAGCACTAATAAAACCTTGTGCAATTTTCAAACCCTCCAATAATTTTTGAGAGCAGCAAAGTAAGTATCTATAATTTAATTCTGTAATCAACAGTTTGTATCCATAAGTTATGTTGTGATCTAAAGTTTGTATTGATAATTCAATGCTGTAATCAACAGTTTGTATCCATAAGCTATGTTGTGATCTAAAGTTTGTATTGATAATTTAATGTTGTAGTCAACAGTTTGTATCCATAAGTTATGTTGTGATCTAAAGTTTGTATTGATAATTCAATGCTGTAATCAACAGTTTGTGTCTGCAATTTAATGCTGTAATCCACAGATGAACAAATAGTGTCAATTAAGAGTAATTCATGACTAAATCATAAAGGATGGAAAGTGGATGCTAACGGAATTCTTATGGAATGTGGATGCCAATGGATTTCTAATTTTGTTTATAAATAGATTTTAAAGACAGAAACTTGTGTATTGTTACACTCCACCACACCATTTGTAAGGACAGTTTTATCCTTGTCTGTCCATCAGTCATATCTTTGTTAAGTTTTGTGTTTTGGTCATTTCATGTTCATTGTAGTGGGGAATCCTTGTTAAATGAACATATTTCTAGTTTTAGTGTGTGTGTGTGTGTGTGTGTGTATGTGTGTGTGGTAATGACATGAAATGCTCAGTTTAACAGCCACCCTTGTCTGGATGTATATCTGATTCTTCAAGAAAATATATATTTTATAGCTTTTTAATTCAAAAATGAATTTCCAGTAAAAGAATTTACAGGTTTGTTGAACAAGTAGAAAACTTTAATTGTACAAAGTCACTTACTTTGGTCATGTGACCCATATGGGACAACAAATCTCATCTTCTGAGTGTCAAACAATTCACTGTCTGTAAATTGACAGATATGCTAGACCCATTTCTTGCAGTGCATTATGTGACAGCAGACTGGCCCTGTGATGTTTTTATTGGGGCATGTGTTATTCACAAGAAAATATTGTACTTACATATGTATCAGATGGCCATTTTGAATAAAATATCAATAGAGAGCCAAAGAAATACTTTCATTCTTAAGACCATGATTCAAGTTTTCATACCAGTACTATGCTATAGTGTCTCATACATTAATATTTTTTTTTCTTAATGCCATCACAGCCAATTTAAATTTGGATACCAGGCTATGCTGCAATTTTCTGTCTGCCTAAACAAAAGAGAACATGTTCAGAAGAAATATACCAGTAATGCATCAATAGAACTATAAATATCAATGTATAAATGACTGTGGAATGACTGTAAAATGCATAAATATAACTATTAATGTATAAAAAAAATTATTGTAACATGATTATAAAATGACTGTAAAATAACTGAAAATGATTGTAAAATGGCTGTAAAATGACTACAAATGATTGTAAAATGACTGTAAAATGACTGAAATGACTACAAATGATTGTAAAATGATTGTAAAATGGCTGTACAATAACTGCAAATGACTATAAATTATTGTAAAATTATTGTAAAATGACTGTAGAATGACTGTAAAATGATTGTAAAGTGATTGTTAAATGACTGTAAAGTGATTGTAAAATGACTGTAAAGTGACTACAAATGACTGTAAAATGATTGTAAAATTACTGTAAAATGAGTGAAAATGATTGTAAAGTGACTGTAAAATGACTACAAATGATTGTAAAATTATTGTAAAATGACTGTAAAATGACTACAAATTATTATAAAATGACTGTAAAATGACTGAAAATGATTGTAAAGTGATTGTAAAATGACTGAAAATGATTGTAAAGTAATTGTTAAATGATTTTAAAATAACTGTAAAATGACTGTAAAATGACTATAAATGATGGTAAAATGTAAAATGACTGTAAAATGACTTCAAATGATTCTAAAATGATTGTAAAATGACTGTAAAATGATTGTAAAGTGATTGTAAAATGACTGTAAAATGACTACAAATGATTGTAAAATGACTGAAAATGACTGTAAAATGATTGTAAAATGACTGCAAAATGACTACAAATGATTCTAAAATGACTGCAAAAATGATTTTAAAATGACTGTAAAATGAACATAAAATGCAAAATTGAACCACATGTCAAGCACATTCCTAGTTCAAGACATACACAGTAAGATTTTGTTATGGATAAATTCTACCTGAAGTTTGGATATGGGAAGTACTGCAGAAAGGATCTGACTGGTTGGTGGATGGTGGGTTGACTGATTGTTTATTACAGCTTCAATTTCCACTACCATATATACTCACTTATAAGTCTAGTCCAACTGCTAACTACACAGACCCAGATCTTCCAGTGCATAATGTTAGGAATAATCAGCAGAACAATATACAGGTAAAATCTGTTATAATGCAATTCATTATAATGCAATTCTGCTTATAACGCAATGGCAGCATGGCTCTCATTTTTTAATTTAAGATGACCTCTCTTTTTAACATCCTAAATACATGCTCTCGGAAAAGCCGATTATTCTTATCCCTAGCAGATTTGTAATCCCAGCACTGCATTTAATGTTGCCTTAACTTCCAAAATTTTCTAAAACATATTGCAGTGTTATATTTGTTAACGACAATAAAGAAAAGACATCAAGTTCAGACAAGTTAAAAGATTTTTTAACACAGTTGGCACTGTTTTATGTTTGAAGGAAGTAACATGTAGCTAGTTTGACATTCTCCGAGAACTATCAAACTGTTCAAACATATGAATTTGATTTCTTTGTCGGCTGACTGAGAAGTTCTTCAGATCCAACAATGAGCTGAATTTTGTTTGATGCACCACCTCGTCAAATGAATGTCATTGATACCAATGACTGTAAACTCCTTAGTAAGATCAAATAAACTTAATGGAGACAAACAAATGTTGAAATTTCAATGCACATTTTCTATGGGGAAGTTTTAAAAACATTGGTTAATGCAATCCTGCTTATATTGCAATGTTATTCTTTGGACCCTGAGCATCGTGTTATAATGGGTTTTACCTGTATATCCTGATCTGCAGGTGCATTATGCTATGGCAGATCAGGATCTTTGTTTTTTGCAGTTTGATTTGCCTTATAAGTGAATATATACGGTGAGTTTTGAGTCAAATCTACCTACTTCTACAATGGTCTTAAACTACAGATTTACTATTCAACTTACTGTTTACTATTCAACTCTTTATTATTCAACTTACTATTTACCATTCAACTTACTGTTTACTATTTAACTTACTGTTTACTATTCAACTTACTATTTACTATTTAACTTACTGTTTACTATTAAACTGTATATTATTCAACTTACTGTTTATTATTAAACTTACTGTTTACTATTCAACTTACTGTTTACTATTTAACTTACTATTTACTATTAAACTGTTTATTATTCAACTTACTGTTTATTATTAAACATACTGTTTACTATTTAACTCTTTACTATTCAACTTACTATTTACCATTCAACTTGCTGTTTACTATTCAACTTACTGTTTACTATTCAACTTACTATTTACTATTTAACTTACTGTTTACTATTTAACTTACGATTTACTATTAAACTGTTTATTATTCAACTTACTGTTTATTATTAAACTTACTGTTTACTATTGAACTGTTTATTATTCAACTTACTGTTTACTATTTAACTTACTGTTTACTATTCAACTTACTGTTTACTATTAAACTGTTTATTATTCAACTTACTGTTTACTATTGAACTTACTGTTTACTATTCAACTGTTTACTATTCAACTTACTGTTTACTATTAAACTGTTTACTGTTCAACTTACTGTTTATTATTAAAATGTTTACTATTCAACTTACTATTCAACTTACTGTTTACTACTCAACTGTTTATTATTCAACTTACTGTTTACTATTTAACTTACTATTTACTATTAAACTGTTTATTATTCAACTTACTGTTTACTATTCAACTTACTGTTTACCATTAAACTATTTGCTATTCAACTTTTTTTTGCTGTTTGCTATTCAACTTACTGTTTGTTAATTAACTCCTTGTGAAGTCTTCAAATTGCATAGCAAATGCACAGTACCATTCCTGAAATCTTTTTAAATATATTGCAACAAGCTTTTATTTAATGTAAGGAAAGCCATACTTCAGGCATGAAGTCATTCAGGAATGTATGTGATATTATAACAACATATGTGTATAAGAATATAGATTAACAACAATACAGTTATAGATAAAAAATTTAGCCTTAAGTCATCCAATTTTTAGACAGAAAACTGTTGAGCTAAAATCTAACAATTAAGTTAATTTAATTTGATTCATTAATATGTTTTCGTATTTAGAATGAATACTTACGATATCACTCTTTCTGGTGGCTTTTCCCTCAATCCCTGAAAGAAATATATTTTATATAATTATTTCTTATGACTACTGACCATTTAAAATCTTCTACAAAGATTTCAATAAAATCCATCTACCTTTCAGAACTTAAAATTTTAGGAAAGTACTGTATCAATTATGCTAAGACAGTATACGGGACAATTAATGCAAATAACAAAACTGCTGAGTGTGCAGATTATTCAGCTGCCTATAGTTACAATAGCCAACACATTTATCATCATTAACATATCTGGACATTACATTTTGAAAGTATGGTTGTCAGTAGACAACCAGCTTAAAAATTCTGCTTGCCCAGCAGATTTTTCCAGTTGCATTGTAAATTACTGTGGCTGCCTCCAAGACTGCTGTAATCAAAATTATTCAAAAACTTTTGTCATACGTACAGTCAGTACTAATTGCATTCCATACTTGTAACTCTCTATCATTCCTGCTAATGGAAAATGTCATACAAGTTTACAAACTGATTTAATCGATCTGAGATCAGCAAAATCAAGAAAATCAAACAATATACTCTCTTGAAGGCGTCTTGTTCTCTGTCAGCTTTCTAGAAGTTGGCCACCCAGAACTAGAAGGGTATCCAAGTTCTCTGTTTATCCAAGTTTACATCATTATGATGCTGGTCATTGTTAATCCGATGCCATTAGTCCTGTATCTAAATAATCAGGAGACTGTAGCTTTCCACATGCAATTTTTGTTGAGCTTTTACCCCGTAAGCCAATATAGTATTAAACAATAATTGCATCGCTCAGTATTAACACTAATCCACTATCCGACAGTTCATTGTCTATGTATGTATCATTAATCATCACAATTTGATAACTTATCAAAATCTGTGTTGCCTACAGCAATACTGGAGCCTGTATCTGGCTTACTGAAGCCTTCAGTCATAATTCTAATCATCCAAACTCAAGAAAGTGCTGAATGAAATCTGTGGCTTCCATTCTGGACCCAGTTTAAATAACAAATTATGACTACATCCTAAATAGCAACCATGTGATATGAAGTAATGGTCAATTTTTTCCATACCTAAAGTTTCTGATAGGGGTTTTCCTCCAAGGTGTTATTTTGAAAACCAGCTCAAAATTGTTAATGCTTATGGCTGGCATCAAAACATACTTCTATGCAGATGGTGAACACGCATCCAAATTCACTTGCATCTGCACTGGATTAAGGCAATGAAAAGCATTCCATTGGACTGCTGTCCAGGAATCCAAAAGGGAGGTATCTTTACTTGCCGAGTATACCACCTATGTATCCCTGACACTTAAAAAGTTTCCCTTGTTGGACTTCGTGGCAGGTGGGTGAACATGGGTGATGAATATAAAACAAAACAATGGAAAACAAAAACAAAATCAACTGAAATGTTATAAACCTTTAACAGACTCAGATGATGAACCATGTGGCATGGAATCATTCCCACACTTCATGGTTATTCAATCAAATGATCCAACAAAACCATTTGCTGCCGAGACCTTGCAGGCATCAGCGACACTGAAATCGTCGAGGGAATGAGGAATCAAGGTGTTACTGCAATTCGTCAAATTCATATCAAACACGGTACACAACTGCACGAACACTATCATCCTTACCATTATCACACCAATACTACCTAAGGTAGTAAAAGTTGGCTTTTTGCAGGTTAAAGTTGAAGCATATATTCCAAACCCTCTACGTTGTTTCAAGTGTCAGAAGGACAGTCACCACGAAGAGAGATGCTCCAGAAGCCCTATGTGTGGCCAATGCGGTGAAAACAGTCATTGAGAAGCAGACTGCAGCGCGAACTCTCATTGTGCAAATTGTGGCAAAGGTCACCATGCCAATTCTAAAGATTGCGAGACCTAGAAACTAGAGAAGGAGATCCAGAAGGTAAAATATACGTCAAACATTCCCTTCCCAGAGGCCTTGTCGATCTCGAACCCATCTACATGGCCCAACCTTCTCAACTGTTTTAAAAACCAGTCCAAAGACAACCAAGGATGGACAAACTCAAACTGATCTACCTGATACAACATCAACTATTAACATTCCACACTACAAGGCACAAAGAAACACAATCTCCACACAGACAACTTTCAACAACCCCCCATTACCTAAATCTCCAAAAAAGAAAAATAAACAACAAACAAACAGACAGCAAAAGGGGTCTGATGACCCCATTAAGCTACACAATAGGTTTGGTGATTTTGAGGACATGGATGCAGAAGAAACTGCACCATGTTCTCAGGGTGGCTCCAAACCTGCAACCAAAAAATTTAACCCGATACTTCCTCCAGAAATATAACCACATGGAGTGCCCGTGCAAAAGGTCTAACCTAGCTACATAATCTCTAACTTAAACTTATAATGAAGATCAAGATCATACAAAGGAACTGTCGAGGACTTAAAACCAATTACAATGATATTCTTCTGCTCCTAAATGAACATGATCCGGCAGTACTATGCCTGCAGGAAACATTCTAGAAAGATACAGACCACATCACACTTAAAAACTACTCCCTTTTTAACACCTACTCCAAAACTGGTGACAGGGCCTCAATGAGGAGGAGTTTCCATTGTTGTAAACAATAGGGTTCCTCATAGCGTCATTCCCTTAAACACAAATTTACAAGCCATTGCTGTAAGCATCACACTTGATCGAGCGATTTCCTTTTGTTCTATTTATATACCACCAAACACCAACCTAATACCAAATGACTTAGACAACCTTGTTCAATAGCTGCACTCTCCATTTGCTCTACTTGGGGATTTTAATGCCCATAACATTTTGTGGGGATCAAGCTACATAAGTGACAGGGGCAAAAAGGTTGAAGATCTCATTTCTAGACACAACTTGTGTCTATATAACACCAAATCACCGACATATTTACACCCAGGAATGGGTACATACAAGTGTATCGATTTGACAATTTGTTCTCCTTCGCTACTTTTGGATTATAATTGGAAGGTCACTGATGACCTTCACAGCAGTGATCACTTTCCAATCTCCCTTGAAAATATTAACTCTACAATTGATGATGCAATTCCACAATGGAACTTAAAGAAGGCCAACTGGGTAAAGTTTGAAATACTTTGTACAGCAAGGCTAAACAGGGATTTGTTCTAAACAACAATGACCCTATTCGATATTTTACCACTGTCTTAATAAAAATTGCAGAAGAATCCATTCCTGAGTCCTCACCGAACTGTAAAAGAACCCAAAAACTGTGGTTCACCAAAGAATGTAAAGAAGCCATTAGACAACGCCGAAAGTTGTTGTTGTTGTTGTTGTGGGGTTTAACGCCATTTTTCAGCACACAATAGGCTATACATGGTGGCCATTATTAATGGTGGACGAAGAACCTGGCAAAACCCGGAAAGAACCACTGACCCACGAGAAGCTACTGGCAAGCTTTCTCACATACCCACATTGGCCGAATCTGAGACTCGAACCCATGCAGACAGAAGTGAGATGACAGTGATCCATAATGGAGAGCGCTTTAGACCACTCAGCCACTGGGGGGCCCCCCAACACCGAGAAGCACTGAAAACATTTAATAATTGTCCAACGTCTGAAAATTTAACTAAGTACCATAGTGTTCGGGCCAAAGCTCGCCGCACAATTAAAGAAAGTAAAAGATCATCATGGAAAAAATATGTTTTACCTTTAAATTCTCGTTCCTCTATAAAGAAAGTTTGGAATTGAAAGGGAAAACACAATTCTTTCCAACATCTGAAACTAAATAACAACAATTTCAATTCCAAAGATGACATAGTTAATATACTTGCTGATAGTTTCTCAAAAAATTCCTCATCATCCAATTATTCAGAAGCTTTCCAAAGATTAAAAGCTCAAAAAGAAAAGACACGGTTGAAATTCACATCAAATAGCTCAGAAAGTTATAATCAACCGTTTTCACTGTTAGAGCTTATGCAAAGAATAAGGCCTATGATACATCTGCTGGGCCCGACAATATATATTACCAGTTTTTGAAACACCTTCCAGAACCATCATTAACAGTTCTTCTGGAAATCTTCAATGATTTATGGATTACTGTAATGTACCAAAAATTTGGAAAGAAGCAAAAGTAACACCAGTTCCCAAACCAGGTAAAGATAGCGCAGATCCTACCAACTATCAACCCATTGCACTGACGAGCTGTGTGTGCAAAACAAAGGAACAAATTATCAATTCTCTGACTGTATGGTACTTGGAAACCAACAATTTAATATCTCCTTTCCAAAGTGGCTTTCACTATGGCCATAGCACCAATGATCATCTGGTTAGACTAGAAACATTTATTCGCGATGCATTTATCAAGAAGGAATATTTAGTAGCGGTTTTCTTTGATTTAGAAAAAGCCAAAGCCACAACATGGAAGTACGGGGATACTAAATGACCTGCACGATCTGGGTCTAAAAGGCCATCTGCCCTCTTTCATATCAAACTTTCCCTTAGACAGCGAATTCAAGGTACGAGTGGGCTCCACCCTCTCTGATATGCAAGAACAAGAGATGGGTGTGCTCCAGGGAAGTATTTTATCTGTGATGCTTTTCAACATCAAAATCAATAGTATCACCAAGTGTTTGGCTCCTGGTGTGGACTGCTCCTTATACGTTGATGATTTTCTAATATGTTATCGATCAAAGCACATGCATACAACTGACTTTTATTCCACACCTAAAGAACTTGAAAGCTAAATGCTTGAAATCTCTAGATCTACTTAAAGTAGTAGTGCACACTGACTGAGGTGCTGATAGAAAAATCATCCTCAATTTATATAGAACATTTATTCACTCCAAACTGGACTATAGTTGCATTGTTTATGGTTCAGCTAGGAAGTCCTATTTGAAGATGCTTGACCCAATTCATCATCAAGGAATAAGACTCGCTCTAGGAGCATTTAAGACATCCCCATGTGAAAACCTTCTCAGAAACGAACAAACCACCTTTATCAAATCGTAAAGAAATGCTTTCCACACAATATGCTCTCAAATTAAGATCAAACCCTCTGAACCCTGCTTTGTCAGCTGTTTTTCAACCCAAATACAAAACCTTATACAAAAATAAACCAAACACCACACCTACCTTTGGCATTAGAATATCATCCAGCCTTGACAGTACCAAAATTGATCTTTCTAAAATTCAGAAAATGTCCATCTCCGAAACACCTCCCTGGCTACTTAAACAACCAAAAGTACTTTTTACATTACACGATGGAAAAAAATTGGAGACAAACACTTCCATCTTCCACATCTCTTGTCATGAACTCCTCGCCCAATTTCAAAACTATACAAGAATTTATACTGATGGATCAAAGGATGAGGAAAAGGCCGCTGCAGCCTTCATTAATAGAAAATAACAAAACACAAGTTAGTTTGTTTACCAAATGGTACATCAATTTTTTCAGCCGAAATCAGAGCAATAGACCTTGCTCTGCAATATATCAAAAACAAACGTATTTTAAATAGCATCATCTTCTCAGACTCCCTATCAGTACTTCAGTCACTACATAATAGAAAACTGGAAAACCCATTATTAGCCAATATTCTCGCCAAAAATACTAAGCTGAGTACCTCCCACAATATAATATACTGTTGGTTACCCAGCCATATTGGCATTAAAGGTAATGAAAACGCAGACCGCGCTGCAAAAATGGCCCTATCCTTAGAACCATCTGATTTTAGAATACCGTATACTGATTTTATACCTAGTATCAAAGAATCTTTATGTCAGAAATGGCAGGCATCATGGAATGATGCAGTGAATAACAAACTTCATGCCATCAAGCCAATCCTAGGAGAATGGACTCCTTCCTACAGAACCATCCATAGGGAGGAGGTAGTCATTGCAAGAATTGGTCATACTTATATAACCCACTTCCACATACTAAAAGGAGAAGATCCACCAGAGTGCATTTCTTGCAATGAACCATTCACTGTTAAGCACTTTATGATAGAGTGTTTCGACCTGCGACCTACGCGCGATCAGTACTACAGTGTATGCATGACATGAAGGAACTCTTTGATACAATAAACGTGACTTGTATTAAAGAATTCCTGAAAGAAGTAAACATTTATTCTAAGCTATAACTTTTATGCTATCACCTTGAGCAGTTTTATGTAATGTATGTGTGTGTGAGTGTAATTTGGATTTTTAACATAGCTTTAACAATTTTTCAGTCATATCGCTATGATGTCTGCAGTGTGGCAATTTATAGTGATGTCTAGCAGTGGGGCATCATCGTGCAGACATGTAGCATGATGTCCCACCCAATCACATTATCCTGACACCAGGCCGACCAGTCCTAACATTAACCTCTTAATGCTGAGTGCCAAGCGAGGCAGCTGTTAGTACCATTTTTGTAAGTCTTTGGTATGACTTGGCTGGGGATCGAACCCATGACCTCCCGCATCCAAGGCGGACACTCTATCCACTAAGCCACCGGAGCGGTCATTATGTAATGTATATACTGTCCCTTATTTTCAATAATTTTTCATCTGTCTTCATTAACATACACCATTTACATTCCCTGTTGATTGGGAAGCTTTATTTATTTATTACCGTTACCATCTTATCGTTTTACTTTCAACTGTTTGGTTTCATATCGCTGGTCGATACAAAACCTTTTACCACTTTTAAATGATCCTACATATAACCTTTTGTATGGCGATAGATAGCCTAACAGTGCTGGTGTGCCGTAAAAATACAACCAACCAACCAACCATTTTATTGATCTACTTATTGTGTTATCTAAGTACCTACCAACTTTCTGCATTTGATGAGGTACCATAAATGCTCACAGTGCAAATAGGCAGGTGTAAAACCACACATCAAGTAAATTACAGTCAACATTATCAAATTAGTCTCCTCGCAGGTGAAACACACTTGGTGTACAGCCCCCATGCACTGATTTCCTTACTGATCATAACAAAAAGTATAGGGTCTCAGGCCTGTATTGACCAATTGGAAAAGACAACATTCGCAGACTTGACAAATAATCCAGAATTATACATAACAATGTATTTTAATATTTATTTCGCTGTTGACAAACATTAAATGCTTTTGTGCAGTGACAGCTGTAAAAATATGACAGAATTTGCAAGGTATCAGCTGCTACTCACATGGCACAAATCTGATGACAATAAAATGGAGTGTCACTGCAAATATGACCAAGAAACTAAGAAAGTACCAGGAAAGCTGGGAAAATGAAAACAAATGGCTGGGAAAATTAACACACATGGCTGAAGTATTACACTGGAGAGGCAATATGTTGTGCTCTTTCTGCATTGAGTATTCAGAGAGATACAAAAGTGTATGGGTACTTCATTCATTGATTGGTGTAAAAACTTTCATAAATTGTCCCTGGAATCACACAATACATGTCCCTACAAATAATGGCAAAGGAATATGTGTTAGAACAAAAAGTTGGTTCATCAGAAGCTGAGAAAATATGGATCTAAATCTGATGATGAATCAGATACAGAACATGAATACTAACCTTCATATTTGTTGCAAGCCTTATAGGTGAAATACAGTAATTGTTAATCAATGTTGCATGAGCAGCTGAACTAGTTTCTATTTGATTTTAGCAGGATAAGTGAAATTTATGTAGTATCAGTAAAACATATATACGGGGATCTTGTGATTTATTGAGAAAAAAATCCTTTTTTCAAGCCCAGCATTTATGACTGATTTAATTATGTAACATGTCAAAATTTTTTACCTAAAGTTAGCCAACAGAAGCAACTGTCACATGTTCTGCAGGGAGTGTCCATTTCAACAGACCAATGAGAACACATAATACAAGATCATGGGCATTCATTGTGTCAAGTCAAAGATGAAAGAAATCATTTTCTTTTGTTGGTGTGTTGATAAAAGACAAATATTCTCAAGTCTTGCTTCTTTAAAGGTTCACCCTGAGACTCATATTACAGAT